>JAJMKQ010000025.1:0-86283 GCA_030569395.1 Petasospora rhodanensis
ACGGATGTGGTCTTTGAATGTATGTATTCGTAACTAAGGATTAAATCAACCATAAAGGGTATGGAAAGGAAGAATCTGGACAAGAAAGAACACTGGACGTTCCGGGAGACGCCGGGTAACACGCATGATGTGTCCCGAACCAGACAGCCGTCTGATATTTTCCCCCTACTTGTTTTGGGAGCTTGTTATCGAATCTCAGTCTGGGAATTATCGTCGAATACTGTTCTTCTCATCAACCTGGTGACCAGCCTCACTCTTTTCCAGGAAACAACAAAAGGAGACTGAAAACGACGCTTAAAAACATATCTATTTTGAGCACGAACTAACGGAAGATGGGTAAGTTCACAGTCACCAACATTGGCTTCAAGAGCATCAGCTAACATGGACATCTCCCAGGGATTGCACTCTGGCTTTGTCCAAGACCGAGCTCTCAGATTTATGACACGCTCACATCACTGGCAATGGGCCTTGCTCCGCTTTTCCCAGACTCGGTAAGACTCGAACCGCACATCACAATCACCTCACAACTCGTGGCCAACTCATTGGTCGATGTACACACGATTCTCGAAAGCTCACTCGCTGCCCTCGGAAAGGAACTTGAACTCGAAGTCAGAATCACAGGGCTTTTTCTAAACCACAGAAACAGCTATTTCAAGAAAGTCTACCTATCGATCGATAAGTCCAAAAACCTCACGAGTCTAGCCACGATAATACGAGAACTGTACGTTGAGCTTCCAGAACTGAAAAGAGAAGCAGAGTCGAAGTATGCCGCACAGTCATGGGCTAAGGAGACTTTCGACCCACACTTATCCCTTGTCTACACCAACATGTCACATTTTGATAGTGCGCTAATCAAGACCGTCAAAACAAGGGTGGAGGACTACCTGGACCTCAACATCATGGAGCTCAATGATCCTAATGAGCTAACTGACTATGGGCTTGGTTGGAAGGGCGGAGTTTTCAAAGTTGTGAGATGTGAAGGCCCCGTGGAAGAGTGGGAGGTATTGGCGTCTGCCGATATTCATTGATGAGCAAGCTTACATATACATATTCAACATCAGGAATGGGAAAGTATCCATGACACTTAGTACTTAGCTGGGGTGACTGGGACACCCTGGATAGCAGCATCATCGACGAACCAGCTGACAGGGACACCAAGCTCGTTGACAATCTCACATGGCAAGCCACTCTTCTCGGTGCCAAAGATCTGCTTGAACGCTGGAGCCTTGGAAGCACCCTCTGCGATGAAGGCAATGTATCTGGCAGCTCTGAGCACTGGGAAGGTGAGTGTGATTCTTCTTGGAGGTGGCTTCGGAGAGTCTGAGATTGTGGCGACGGAAACAGACTCCTCCTTGAGCAAAGCGTGGCCTGGGAAGAGGGAACAGGTGTGGCCGTCCGGACCAGCACCAAGGAGGATCAAGTCTAGAGACTTTGGAAGGAAGCTGGCGTACTCCTCGGCAATCTGGGAGTCGGTAGCTGTGTCAGTCTCGTGGAGGAGGGACTCATTGATAGTGAAGACAGTTGGACCTTTGACACCCTTCTCGGCAAGTGGCTTGAGGACGTATTCGTTGAAGGCGCCGTAGTTGGAGTCAGGGTGCTCGAGTGGGACAAGACGCTCGTCAGAGAAGTAGATTTTCCACTTATCCCATTTGATCTGGGAGTGCACTTCAGCGTTGTCGATGAGGCCTCTTCTCAATGCCTTTCCCATGGATCCACCGGACACGGCAACGTGGAACTCATCAGCGGCCTTGAGGACCTCGTTCTGGACATCGACAATGTGGCGAGCGGCGGCAGAAGACACGTCTGCGCTCTCGGCATAGGAGTAGACTTGGACCATTTTGGATATGCTGTTTGACAGTCAATTGGGCGACTCGATGTGTCAGGAGCAAGCCAAATTTGTCAAGGGCTGTCCGGGTTCTGTGGAGTTCTGTTGCCCGATCCTCAATGAGGAAAGGCTGGGTAGCCCTGCTGGACACCCGGACATTCGCGGCCAGGGCATCGAACGCGATGGGGATGGGGCGAAAAATTTTGGGTACGCGCAGAGGAGAACCTTTCTCTGATTTGGCCGTTCCTGACACAGAAAAAGCAAATACAGAGACGACAGCCATGTCTCGTAAGTGGGTTGATAAGAAGAGAGACCAGACGTACCAAGTCGTCTTCAGATCCCACGAGGATCCACTCTACCATGATCCAGACGCACCGGAACACGTCCTGGTTCCCTTGGAGAACCGCAAGCAGAAGCACAAAATCAAAACCAAGACCGATTTGGAGAAGGAGCTCGGGGATGAGATCAAGCAAATGAGAGAGAACGAAGGTGAGGCTGCTCTCTATGGTATTACATTCGACGACTCGCAGTACGACTACCTCCAGCATTTAAAGCCGATCGGCCAGGGCAACGGTGTGTTCATCCCAGCTAAGGGATCAGAGGAGCAGAAGAACAAAAAGGGTGGAATTGTGTTCAAGGAGCAGGTTGAGCTTCCAGATGATATTCTCCCTTCTAAGCAAACTGTGAAGTTGACGTATCAGGACCAGCAGAATATCCCAGATGACATCCAGGGTTTCAAGCCGGATATGAACCCAGCTCTCCGTGAGGTTTTGGAAGCTTTGGAGGACGAGGCATATGTTGATGATGACGAAGACATTTTCGCCGACCTTTTACAAGGCGGTGATGTGGAAGCTGTGGATGAGGATGAGTTTGAGGACCAGTTCGATGAATGGGACCTCGATAACTATGATGATGATCTGGCGAAGTACGATGACGAGCATTTCGCCGAGGAGGGTGATCAAGGCTGGGAAGCTGGCTTCAGAAAGTTCAAAGCCATGAACAAACACAAGAAGAACGACTGGGACTCTGATGATGAGTTCGAGGAGGAGGATGAGGATGATTTTGAAGAAGAAGAGGAGAACGATGAGCTTCCCGAACTGCCGTCTTTCAACCAGGTGCAGTCGAAGAGCAAGAAGGGTTCCAAGCGTAAGGAGAGAAGAAAGAAGGGAGCCATGTCTGACACATCATCTTTCTCCATGTCCAGCTCTGCCTTGATGAGAAGTGAATCCTTGAGACTGTTGGATGACAGATTTGAACAGGTGCTCAAGACCTACGAAGAAGCTGCTGAAGAGGAAGAGGAAGAGGAATACAAACCATTTGACATGCAAACCGAGCGTGCAGACTTGGAGGACCTCCTCGATGAGTTTTTGGATAACTACGAGATCGAAGGTGGAAGAAGAATCGTGAAGAAGAATGAGGAGATCAACAAGCTTAAGGAGGCTGCTGATAGTGTCTCGAGGGGCAAGCTTGCGCAGAAGAGAAAGAAGGACAAGGCTGCCAAGGCTGGGTCATCGCTATCTGGTCTCACCGGTAGCTTGAATAACATGAAGATCTAATGACATTGGGGGTTTCTATACATAACGGCTTTTTTTGATGATTTCATCAGCATCATAAAACTCTGTAATTGCTCAACCATCAAACGAAACAACACAGCCGAACTTTGGCTCTGCCGTTCCCCGAAGATCAAGGACAAGACCAGCTCCTACTTTGACTCCTTTTGAAACCTGCTTCATGACGTTCAATCCAAGGATGACATCGTCAGGCAACGTCACTTTCTTCTTTGTGGTATTGCACAACTTCATTTTCACAGATGTGTCTGTATCAACTGCGTACTTCAATCCAACTTCCGCCTTCTGCACTCTGGACTTCTTGTACCTCAGTCCGACTTCAAGTTTCCCGTTGATCTTATGGTACTCACTGAAGGTCCAACTTGATAGCTTTTCACCGAAAGACACACTCCAGTCACTGTTCTTCCGGCTGTATCCAAAAACGTACGAAAACGTCGAAGGATCCAATCTCTGGTTAAGTTGCACACCGGCCACACACCCCTTCTTGCCCACCACAATCTCCCCAATCGGTTTCTGGGAGATGAAATCGTAAAAGGTTTGCACACAGAAGTTCTTTTCCCTTGCGATAAGGTGCAGCCTGGCACCAGATAGCTGGTCGTTCGAATGTGACAGCGTAATATCTCCCCTGATAGACCTTGTGAAAGCATAATCGAGCTTGTTGGAAATGACACCAGCACCAAGACCAAGTGAGTAGCTCCATCTCATGGATTCATCGGACCAGCGATATCCAAAGTGTGTGCGAGCTGGATCTTGTCCCTCCTTTTCCTCGGAAAGGAACGACGATGAGAGCTGGAAGCTCTGTTGGTCCTCACGGTCATGGAGGAGCTGTGCCGAGAGTTGGGACGTCGTTGAGAGAATCGGCGAGCACTTTTGCCCAATAGCACCAAACGGCATTGGCATGGTGTTCTTTGGTTGCGGTTTGGATCGCACAGAGCTTGGCCTTGAGCTGTATGATGGCTCGGCGTCGACTGCCTATAAGTTGGTGAACGTAGAATCGTCGTCGGTAGCCCTCGATCAGATGAATACCATGGTGTCCAGGTGTATGATAAAACAAAACATCCGGACACCACTCGCTTCCAAAAGTCTCTAACTTTGAGCTGTTATTTCTAAGCAAATATACAATTTATCAAAATTAAACTCTCGGAATAAGCTCAAACCTGCCCTTTATCTACTCTGTTCTCCGTCTCATGCTCAAATCTCGATCATTTCTCGGTAAATATTAATTCTCCAGTTGTTGCAGAAAGAGCATCTTCTTTTTGAAAAATTTGAAGTTCGACTGTTCCTAGGTTTTGTTTTTCAAAAAAAAACTTCGATTTAGATACTTCTAGTAACATAATTCAGATAATAAAGCCCTGAAAGGGCCCCAAAAGACTTTGTTCTCACGATTTCCCACTTAAACATCATTTGAGAAGCTCTAGGAATAAAGGCGCCCAATGTCCGGGTGTTTTCAGACGGTCAAAATGGTGTCCGGGTGTATTGCAATAGTTAGGTAACCCTGGCGATGAGATGAAAAATTTGAGAGAGCAGGCACACAGCTTCTCTGGAGTTGATCAAAACCTTAGGGGTGATTTGTTCAACAATACAAAAGATGGCCAAGGGGAAGACGTTAGCGGAGCAGATTGCAGAGTTGGCCAAGCCTGAAGTGCCCGACTTTGATATTGAGGATGCCGAACGTGTCTTTGACCACGATGATGAGAGTGGTGCTGAGATGGAGGAGGACGATGAGTTGAAGAAGGAGCACTATGTCTCTGTGGGCAAGAGTAAGCTCAGAGGTCAGCATGGAATCGAGATCAGAGATGAGAAGTACAAGGGCAAGACGTCAAGCAGAAGTGCAATTTTTGGCGATGACAGCGGAATTGAAGAGAGTGCAGATGACGATGAAGAGGCAGAAAGTCAAGATTCCCAGGAAGACAGTGAAGAAGATCAGGAAAGCGACGATGAGGAGATGAGTACTGGCGAAGAAAGCGAGAACGAGGTGAGTCAAGAGGATGGAGAGGAAGAGGAGGAATCCACCACGCTCACCGACTCAGAGTCAGAGTCTGAATCATCCTCATCAGAACCATCCACTGATTCCGAAGATGAAGCCACATCAGACGCACACAAGCGTGAAAAACTCAAAGAGCTTATGTCTCAAGAACGTAAAGTGATTCTGTCCAGAATTTCAACATCCACACAAACCGATGCCCTTAAGGGTTACGCCGTGATTGCACAGCAGAGACAATTTGACAGCATCATTGACGCCAGAATCAAGCTGCAGAAGAGTGTCCAGAGTTCGAACGCACTTCCACTGAACAACGAAACATTCGAGGAGTTTGGAGAGGATAATTCTGATGAGTTGCAAGGACAGGCGGTTGAATCTTTGAAGAGATTGTTGGACGGCGTACTGTCGCTTAGAGCTAAGGTTTTCAATAAGGAGAAGTTGACCAAGGAGCCAGTGAAGATCGTCACCAAGAAGAGAAGTCTGGAGGAGTATCTGAGCGAGACTGAGAGACTCGACACACTGTTGAAGAAGAACAGAGAGAACGTGTTGCTCAAATGGTCGCACAAGGTCCAGTCTGCTTCTGGTGCACAGGCACTCAGCGCATCCAAGTTCACAGCATTGAATCAGAGCGCAGCACAGCAAGTTGAGAACCACTTGATGGATATGGACAGACTTGTGAAGCGTACGAGACTGAACAGACGTGGTGTTGTTCCTATGGGCAGAGTTGAGGAAGATGAAGAGGAGCAAGACGAGACACAGAAAGCCGACAGATCTTTGAAAGAGGACCGTGATATCTTTGACGATGAGGACTTCTACCGTGTGTTGCTTAACGACCTCGTGGATATGAAGCTTGCACAGAGCGCCCCAGCTGGTGGTTTGGTCATTACGAAGACCAAGGTGAAGAAAAACGTTGACACGAAGGCATCCAAGGGAAGAAAGCTGAAGTATACCGTTCAGGAGAAGATCCAGAACTACGAAGCTCCTAGAGGCGCATGGAAGTGGGATGACCATCAGATTGATGAGTTCTTTGCCGGATTGTTCGGTCAGAGAGTGAACTTTGCCGAGTCTGACGAGGACTCTGATGATGCTGACGACGAGGAGGTTAAGCATGACGACTTGAAGATCTTCGGTTGATTTTTAGAGCATCTATACATCCTCCTCATATAACGAACTGTTAGTAGAAGCGATCGTACTGTCGTCATCAATGACAATTTCTTCAGGCTCATCTTCTCTTTCTCTGGCTTCCCTTATAATCTGTGGCCACTTACTCTTGAGCACACACACAGACTCAGCAACAGCAAGAAGGAAGATACCCAAGCCGAGGCCCATCCAAAGCCCCAGAAGCTCGAAGTCACACTTGAATGCAAGGAGGTAAGCAGTTGGTAATGCGACGATGTAATAGCAGGCCAAGTTGAAGTATGACCCTATTCTCTGGCGGCCTTGGGATCTGAGCACACCGGCAGCGATGATGTTGAAAGTGTCAGCGAGCTGATTTAGCGCCAGAATTGGCATCGAATCAGTGGCGAGCTTGAGAACAACTTCGTCACTGGAGAAAAGAAGTGCCAAGGGGCGTCTGAGGATGACAATAGTGAGACATGTGGCCGTGCCCACGGCGAGAGCAACAATGAAGGAGATTCGTACTGACACTTTCGAGGCGTGGATGGAGCCAGAGCCGATGTAGATGGCGATTCTAGTGGAGATAGCACAACCCACGGCGAATGGGAGCTGGTAGGTCAATGAACCGATGTTGGAGATGATACTCTGGGCAGCCAGGGACTCTGTACCAAAGTATGCAGCCATAACGGTGAGGATCTCAAAGGACAAATACTCGGACTCAATCATGACAAGACCTGGAAGAGCAAGACCGAGCATTGGACCCCAACGTTTGGACGCTCTGTGGAAAGAGAGACCCGACCAGCAGGCTTTGCCATCCACGAAGATAACGTAGGCCAAGAGAAGAAGGGACATAGTCCAGTACGTTAGTGAGATGGCAATTGGTGCACCAACAAAGCCCAGAGAGTTGATCAATGTGTAATTGAGGATCAGGTTCAGTGGAAGACAGATGAAGAGGACGTATGTGGAGGCATGGAATATCTTTTGTGCCTGGAGGTACCTCTTACCAGTTTCAAACAGGATCAGACCAGGTGCACCAAACACAAGAATGCGGAGGTACTGCTGTGTCATGCCCAAAAGATGCTTCTCCGGGACGATGAAGCCCAAGAGCCATTCTGATTGCCACCAAGCAGCAAAGATCGGGATGGAAATGACGAGAATCATTAGCGTGCATCTTTGGAAATAGAGGCCCACTTTGGCGAACTTACGCGCACCGAAGGCCTGAGAGCAGAACGTGTCCAGACACGTACTCATGCCTTCAAACACTGCCATTCCAGTCACATTGAAGGTCATCACGGCCAGAGAGGCACTGGCGAGCTCATTGGCACCCAGGTGACCGACAAGGAAGAGAGAGTTCACAGCGAGTAAGTACTCGAAGAAGAACGTGAGTGAGAGCGGAACCGAGGAAGTTAGAATTGCCTTTGTCTCTGTACTTAGCGTCACATCTGGGTCTCCTGTGAATTCTGTGTCAATGGAGGCCTCGTACTCGTCGTCATCGTCGTCTATGACATCCAATGGGGATCGTCTCACCCTGCGATGTCTGGATGACCTGAGTGCGCCATAGAAATTGTGCTCTTCTGAGAGAAGGTGATCTCTGCTGGCCTTAAGCGACGACGTGGAGTTGCGTCTGGCGGTCATAGCGGGTGGCGATGCGGGCTGGCTGGTGACGTGAGGCGGTCCGAGTGGGACGGTACCTGTCACTTTATAGGGCTGCTGCTGTGCTGCCTGGTGCCTGGATTTTTCCATCGCGATGTACCAATCCGGAAAGTGGATGCCGGCGCTGCCTTTCTGCTTCAGGTAACTTTGCACTATCTCCACGCGGAGTAGGCAGCCAAACTCAGATGATCACGCAGAGCGACAAAGTGGTGAAGATCCGCCCACGGCCACACTTCGTCGTCAAGACACGGCTGCTGGAGCCTTCCAGAGTTGTCCAGTTCCCGCCGCTCACGAAGGTGTTCTGCAACATCTGCTCGTCGCCAGATGTCCCGCCCCCACCGTCGAACTTCAGTCCCCAGACGTTCGAGCTCATCATGAACAATTCCTGGGAGGTGCCTATCCTTTCGTCAACCTATAGGTCTGACAGGGACAAGAAGGGCGAGGAGTGCGTGGTCTTCGACTGTGTCATCAACGAGAAGGCAATGGTATGGGTCCAGAACGATAAGACGCTACGGGAGATCGTCATAGAGTGGTGCCTTGAGAGCGTTGAGGTCAGGGGAGAGTGTACATTGGATAGAGAGAAGCAGAGCATTCCGAAGATGACCAGCAAGGGCGAACCAGCAGAGCTCGAGCTTGTTGAAGATGAGAAGACGGAGAAAGGTGGCGTGGGGGAGTTGCTCGAGATGAAGAGACTTGTTGAAGATGAGGAGATGGAGGTTGACATCCTACCGAAGCAAGGACCACAAAAGTCGCCACTAATTCAAGAAATCGAGGAGATGACCCTGAATCCACAGAAGAAGGTAACAACATCAAAACTGGCACAGGAGGACATGCAGAAGTCCACACAAGAACCGATCAAGTACAGCACCTCGTTCAAGAAAATCGATCTTAATGGCTGGAAACTCAGGATTGAGATTATCTCACAGATCACTTCATCACTGGACTACTCTCTTTCACTCGACAGGACTACAAACACGCTCATTGTGAAGTCCACAAACCCAAGGTACAAGTCCAAGGACCTTGAACTGCCCCTTCCAACAGTTTTTGATTCGCCAGAGATCAAGAGTTTCTACGTCTCCCCAGAGAAGAAGTTGGTCGTATTCGTAAAATGACGTGATGTGTATCTAGAAGTTCTAATCTAGAAGTTCTAATGACCGTTCAAATCTAAGAGGTTCAAACTGGACTGCGTTTTCTCAATGATAGCCGGTGGGAAGGCCAGATTGTCTCTGTGCGCAACGTACTCCGAGTCAGCGTATCCCAACAACTCTTCAATCTGATGTGACTGGCAGCCCTTGATTTTGTCAATCTCAGAGGCAGAATAGTTCACCCTCGCTCTACCAATCTCCACAGTCTCTCCCCCATCCCATTCACCAGACTTGGTCTTCTGCCCAACCCTGATGGCAACACACTCGTGCTCGTGGAAGTTTCCTTGCACGGCGATAATCCCCACTGGTAAGAGTCCTGCCTTGTTGGTTCTTGTGAGTGCGTCATGTGCTCCCTTGTCAATAATGATGGAGCCGTGGGCGTTGAGGCCGTGTAGCATCCAAAAGGCTCTGTTTTTCACGTGCTTGTCTCTTCCGATGAATCTTGTGTGCAGTGGAACGTTATGCTTCAGGAGTTCTTGGTGGATCTTCTCCTGGTCTGTGGATGTTGTGGCGTGGTGAATAATATAGTCGACGATCTTCCAGACGTTTTCTGGATGTTCACTCTTCATGATAATCAACGTGGTACCCGCTTCTGTGGCGAGGTCTGCGGCGATGAGCTTCGTGGTCATGCCTCCTGTACCGACATCACTCCCTGTCGAGTTCGTATCAACCCTGAGCTCCCCAAGGTCTTCCACAAGGAACACCGGCTTGGCTGTTGGATCTGTCCTTGGGTTGGCTGTGTACAGACAGTCGACATCTGTCATGAGGAACAAGTAGTCAGCCCCAACCAACGCAGCCGCGATGGCACTGAGTGTATCGTTATCACCAAACTTGATTTCTGCCACGGACAGTGTATCATTCTCGTTAACAATAGGAACCACACCCATATTTAGCAGTTCGTTCATCGTGTTCTGCGCGTTCTTGTACTGCGTCCAGTCCGAGATATCGTTTCTCGTCAAGAGAACCTGTGCGATTCGTTGTCCGAGCTGTGCGAACAGAGCGTCCCATCTCCCAATCAGCTTACTCTGACCAATGGCAGCAAGAGCCTGGACAGCAGCCAGCTTTTTAGGGCGCTTCTGGAGACCCATGGTCTTCAGTCCGACAGCGATGGCACCCGAGCTGACAATCACCACTCGATGGCCTGCTCGGCGTAGTCGGACGACGGTCTCCACGATTAAGGACATGGTGGCCAGACGCGGCTCTTTGGTCACCTCATCTACGAGCGACGAGGTTCCCAGCTTGATGACAATGGTGTGCTTGGCAGTCATGCCTTCTCTGTCATACTCCAATACCCGAGAAATCTCAAGAGAAACAAGCCATACCCAAAGTTGGTGTTGGGTGATTGAGGTGGTGTCCGGGTGTTGAGTCAGCCTTGTTACCCGCCGCTTGGGCCCGCCAGGGCTATTTGGGCAAATACTAAGCCTGCTTCAGAAGCTGTTTTATCAGTTGTTTTTGGAATGGTTGAAGCTCTGAAGACGAGCAAGCATGGGACACCTGATCACCGTGGCTACGTGTAACCTGAACCAATGGGCATTGGACTTTGAGGGTAACAGAGATAGAATCTTGGAGTCCATTTTGGAGGCCAAGCGTCAGCACGCAACACTCAGAGTCGGCCCAGAGCTCGAAGTGTCTGGTTATGGCTGTTTGGACCACTTTTTGGAGCAAGACCTCTACCTCCACTGTTGGGAGATGTATGCCTCACTTCTGGCCAACCCTGACACGTATGGCATCCTGCTGGATATCGGTATGCCAGTCATCCACAAAAACGTCAAGTACAACTGCCGTATCATCTCGTATGACGGCAAGATCCTGCTCATCAGACCAAAGCTGTGGTTGGCCAACGATGGTAACTACAGGGAGATGAGATTCTTCACACCATGGCAGCGTCCTCACCATGTTGAGAAGTTTGTTCTCCCAAGAATGATCCAGAAGCTTACAGATCAGCTCGAAGTTGACTTCGGTGATGCCGTCATCTCCACCCTGGACACTGTGATCGGTGCTGAGACATGTGAGGAGCTCTTCACACCGCAGTCCCCACATATTGGGATGGCACTTGATGGTGTCGAGATCATCACTAACTCCTCGGGCTCTCATCATGAGCTCCGCAAGCTCCACACCCGAATGAACTTGATCAAGGAAGCTACTACAAAATGTGGTGGTATCTACCTCTACTCGAACCAGAGAGGTTGTGACGGTGACAGACTGTACTATGATGGTTGTGCATTGATCGTTGTAAATGGCGAAGTTCTCGCCCAGGGATCTCAGTTCTGCCTTAAGGACGTCGAAGTCATATCGGCAACTGTTGATTTGGAGGATGTGAGAGCATACAGATCCATGATCTCCTACGGTCTTCAGACCACCAAGGCTGAACCATACCAGAGAGTGCATGTTCCAATCGAGCTATCTCCACAGATGATTACGTTCAACCCATCCATTGTTCCAACAAAGAGCCAAGAGATCTTCTACCATACCCCAGAACAGGAGATCGCACTGGGTCCAGCTTGTTGGCTGTGGGACTACGTACGCCGTTGTAATGGGGCTGGATTCTTCCTTCCCCTGTCAGGTGGTATTGACTCTTGTGCTACTGCTGTGATTGTCCACTCGATGTGCCGTCTTATGGTCAAGGGTGTCGAAGAGGGCGACCAACAGGTGTTGAAGGATGCTAGAAAGGTGGCTGGTTTGAAAGAGGATGACGAGTACGTGCCTAAGGATCCTGTTGAGTTTGCAAGCAGAATCTTCCACACAGCGTACATGGGTACGAAGAACTCATCTATCGAGACAAGAACAAGAGCTAAGGACCTCAGTGACAAGATCGGTTCCTACCACGTTGACATGAACATGGATACACTCGTTGACGCCGTCATTTCTGTGTTTGAGGTTGCCACAGGCAAGAGACCAATCTTCAAGATCTTTGGAGGTACACAGACAGAGAACTTGGCCCTGCAGAACATCCAGGCACGCCTGCGCATGGTGCTTGCATACTTGTTTGCCCAGCTGTTACCATGGGTCAGAGGAAGACAGTACGGCGGGTTGCTTGTTCTCGGGTCTGCCAACGTCGATGAGTGTTTGAGAGGCTACTTGACGAAGTATGACTGTTCCTCTGCCGATATCAACCCAATCGGTGGCATTTCCAAGACAGATCTCAAAAAGTTCATCGCGTATGCCGAGACTGAGTTCGGCCTCCCAGTGCTCAGAGAATTTTTGGACGCCACTCCAACTGCTGAGTTGGAGCCAATCACAGAGACATACGTTCAGAGTGACGAGATTGATATGGGCATGACATACGAGGAGCTCTCTGCCTTTGGGCGCCTGAGAAAGGTGCAGAAGTGCGGTCCATACTCGATGTTCCTCAAGCTCTATCACGAGTGGACACCAAGACTCACGCCAAGACAGGTTGCTGAGAAGGTCAAGAGATTCTTCTTCTTTTACGCTGTCAACCGACACAAGATGACCACCATGACTCCAGCCTACCACGCTGAGCAATACTCTCCAGACGACAACAGATTCGACTTGCGTCCATTCCTGATTGATCCAAGATTCAGATGGGCTTCTAAGAAGATTGATGAGATTGTGGAGCAATCTGAGAAGGGCACTACGGAGGACTTGGAGACGCTAACTGTGGAGTAACTGTAACATATTAACGTGTATACCGGGCATAGTTGCCCTTCATTCTCATTGCTTTGCACCCCACGTACTTTTGATAACCACCACCTTCTTGTCGTTCCTTTTCCAGAAATCAAGTAAGGTGATTGCTGTCTTTTTTGGTACATCTTCCTGAATGAAGTGGCCAGAATCCTGGAATACCACGAGCTGATACTTACCTTGCATCTGACCAATCATCAACTCACGGTCCAAGGAGTCGGTACCTGCGAGAATCAACAACTTGGAAGTTGGTGCTGAGACAAATGACTTGGATAGGCCTTTGAACCAAGTGTTCCAGTATCTTGAAGTTTCTGCAAGATCAATCACCCACTCGTACTTCCCACTGTCCGTTCGCTTGAAGTATGAGGGAACAGACACTTCCGCTGATGACCTGTTCCGTACAAGGCCCGTGCGGATGTGCCAGTCAATCGCTGCTTGTAAGGAATTGAACACACGTGGCAGATTGGAGAGGTATGTGTGCATTCCCTGGAGTGAGTGGACTGCAGTGTCCTCCACGATATCAAACATCCCAAGACCCTTGACATCAACCTTGTGGTCTTTCACGAGTGTGTAGCACGCCTTAGTGAGCACTGCACCACCAAGACTGTGCCCTATGAGAAATACTGAGTTGCTCTGAGCGTTTCGCCGCGTCTGGAACTCCCTGAGGACAAACACAGCGTCACTTACCAGGGTCTCGAGTTTGTAGTCCTTCTCGGTAACAACGGTTTCACCGTGCCCGCGACAATCAAATGCAACAACCCCACAACGGCTCTCTCTGCCTTCCTTGTCCTTCTTAAACTCTTCTAGTAGTGACTTGGATAGCTCTGCAAAGGTCATCCCTGATGAGCCAGCACCATGATGGAAGAAAAAAAGCGGGGAGTCCTTGTTGGCCGGAGACGTGAAGTACACGTTGAACTGATCTCCCAGTGCATTAACAAATTTCTCCTTGTGTTCAAAGTACTCACTCCAGTCGGTGAATCCGGAATCACTGCCAACTGGGGCATCACCTAACGTCTTGTGTGCGTGGATTGGAGGCGAAGGTGGTCTGAGAGGCATAAGCTGATCTTGAGCCTCACTGGAGTACATAGCCATTTGTTCTTCGGAGCCCGGCTGCTTCTTAACAGTTTCAGCCATCTTCTTCATGAAGAGTTTCTTCTGGAGATCCATTGTTCCATTGGATATTTTCGTGGGAGCCATGGGCAGTGGTTGTGGTGGTAAAGGGGTGAATTCCAACGGTGCTAAAATAGGAGGTGGGGGACATGCCCGGAAAAGTACCTGTCAAAGGGAACACCCGGACACCACACAAAATCTCGCGAACGCGGGATCGGTGAGGCGGCGACACCAAAACAAAGCTCTTACGCGTAAACAAAAAGGCGATGGCCCGGCGGCAGAGGCGAATTGATCCGCTTACCATACTTCAAAAGGAGCAGAAGACAAGAGGCCCGAACGAGTAAGTTGATATGAGCTCTCATATAGGAATTTTGGAACTAACAATGCGTCAGAAATGGAGGATAACGCACTCGTGCCCCCTTCAGATCTCATGGATCATCTGTTCACGTTAGCGAAGACCCTACAAGGCGCACACTCTGAAGATGTCGTCCATTTCAACACTGCAGATGTGAAACATATATGTTCAGACTTCATTGCTGAACTGCAGGTCTCGACACTCTTCATTTCCAGACTTCACAACGGGTGGAGCGTGTACACTTCGCTGAACGAGGAGAAGACAACTTCAGAACAGCCTGTCGCCACCTTGGTCGTCATCAAGGATAAGGGTCCTATCCACATAACAGAGAACTGGGAGAAACAACTGCAAGTCATCAACTTACCACATTCCGGATCTTCCTTCGACACTCTGAGGTCCCTCATCAGCTTCGGGGTGGGCAACTACTTCGACACCATCACTGCACAAAACCGCACGGAGGTCGTGGTCTCCACGAAGAGGAAGATCAACGAGCTCGCACTCTCACTCAAGCACCTCGAGCAAATGATCCAAGCTCCGGACATTCTGGGGTCTCTTCACCCTGTGATCGTGGAGGCTGTCTCGAAAGGCGCCAACTTGGAGAACTACCTGCAGCACATTCCCGAAGAAACACTCAACAACTCAAGCTTCCTCAATAGCCTCCAGACCATTGTTAACGAGTGGATTCGCTCGATTCAGGCAGTGACAAAACTTGAACGTGATGCCTCTGATGGCTCTGCTCTCGACGAGGCCAACTTCTGGATCTCCATGGAATCCACGCTCTCGTCTATCCAAGATCAGCTCCAGTCGCCTGGTGTACAGCTCTCACTCGAAGTGCTCAAGTACGCCAAACGTTACCATGCTACAGTGAGCTTCATGTCGGATATTGGCATCAAGGACGCCATGGATCGCGCGACGGACTACAACAAGCTCATGCGTGATATCCCACTCCAGGATCTCGCTGCTGCCGAGTCCTTCTCCAAGATCGAGGAGGCTATCATCCTCATCATGAACCACCTGAAGAAGTTGAGGATCACCACATACCCAGTCCACAGGGCTCTTCCATTTGTCGAAGCCATCTCCTCAGATCTGGAGGCCAAGCTCAGACCCATGCTCCAGGATCTCATGTCTTTGGATATCGAAGAGTTCGAGCAACAGATTGCTGCAGTTGATGTTGTGTTCGACGTTTGGGACAGACAAGTCAAGGAGTTCACAAACCTCGCCAGAGAGCTTCTGAGAAAGAGGGGAGACAAATTCATCTTCGTGAAAATCCAGTCCAAGACAACATACATGAAAGAGAGACTCGACGATGCCGCAGAGTTCAGAACGAGGCACGAGGACTTCGTCGCCACTGTGAGGCTCATTGAGATGTCTCAGAATGACTTGGATCATGCCTACGACGCCATCCGAGGGATTGATATCTTTGAGAACGAGAAGCATTGGGTGCTCGCTAAGAGATCTTATGACAAGAGAATCCAACAGATTGAGAACGAGATTGTTGGTGAGCTACGGAGAGAGTTGGACTCTGCCAACAACTTCAACGAGATGTTCCAAGTCTTTGAGCACTACAAGACTCTCCTCGAGCGGCCCCGTATCAGAGGTGCCATCCAGGAGTACCAGTCTCAGCTTCTCTCTGTCGTCAAGGACGAAATTGCCCATCTTCAGCACAACTTCGTGAACAAGTCTGAATTCGATGCCGTTGCACCATTGCGAGACTATCCTGAGATTGCATTTTCCATTCTTTGGGCTAAGCAGACCGAAGAGAAACTGATCTACTTGTTGGACAAGATCGAGCTTGTGCTTGGTAAGGAGTGGAGCTCTTACGCTGAAGGCCAAAAGATCTTTTCTGAGAGCATGGTGTTCAAGAAGAAGCTCGACACACAGGCTTTGTACGAGGAGTGGCTCAGCGTTGCCATGGAGAGGACCATTACTGGTAGGGTACTCGAGCTTGTGAAGGACCAAGGCGAGGCTCAAACGCTCCGGGTGAACTTCGATGAGTCGTTAATGCCATTCTTCAAGGAGGTTCGTGCTCTCTGTTGGCAGAAGTTCCCGGTTCCCCACAACATCATGGTCAACTCCAGACTGGTACGAAAGGTCTATCCGCATGCCATTATCCTGAGAGAGTCTTTGATCACCTTGAAAGATGTGTTTGCTAAGATTGAGTCTTTGGGTGACATCCAGGTGTTGGTTCAGGCTGAGAGGCAGAACATTTACGATCTCATCTTGCAGTGCATGGAAGTTGACTGGGAGTCCTTGGCTCGCTCTCAGGATCTTGAGACTGTTGAGATCTCTGGTGATATACTCAATCAGAGTTCATTGATTTTGCAGCTTGAGGATTCTATTGAGGACTTGTTCAGCAAAGCACAAATCCTGGTCGAATACCACACGGCCATCTCCACAGTGCTTGACAGGCTCAAAACGTCCGACTTCGCCCTTGCGTCATTCTCACCCATCATTGCTGATCTCCAAAGCCTTGTTGACAGAGCGTCCAATGACGGGTTCGAGAATGTTGACGTATTTGTTGCTCATCTGAATGGCATATTGACGCGGTTGTTGGTCGACCGCTACACTTCCACCACTCTTGATGACCTGAAGTTTGACCACACTCTTGAAGTTGGTGCTAATGTGAAGGTTGATCCACTACTCGAGGACTCCAAGGTGGTTCTCTATCAGCACTGTCAAGACCAAGTGTCCATGTTGTTCCAGCAGAGACTCCTTGTTGAGAAGAAGCTACACACCAAGCTTGAAAGCCAGAAACTGGACTTCACGGACCATATGCCAGCAATCACGGCTCACATGGAGAAACTTCTTGCAGAGGCTGAGAGTCACTTTGCCACCGCTACCGAGTTTGTCCAGACCTGGTCTCAGTTCCAGTCTCTATGGGATGTGAATGCCAACTCCATCTACGACAACTTGTCACTGGATGACTGGTTTGAACTCTTTGAAGAGACGAAGAAGTCTCGTGCTCTCTTTGAGAATGCAGAGGTGAGTAGGACATTTGGGTGCTTTGCCATCAACTATGACCAGGCCAGAATCCAAGTGAGCTCGAAGTTCATGATGTGGAACAGAGACGTGCTGGTGAAGTTTGCAGAGTACATCGGTGACATGACCAAGGAGACACACGAGAGCATCATCAAAGCCAGAAAGTCACTTGAAGGTACAGAGTTGAATCTTGCATCGGTACAGGACACTGTCCAGGTGATTACCAACGTTCAGAGGCAGAAGAAGTATGCCGAGGAGGTAAAGCTGGTCATTGAACGGCTGACTACTGGTGAAAAGTTGTTGTACAAGCAGAGATTCAAGCTTCCTGTGGACTACATCTACATTGACCAGATTGAGAACGACTTCGACTCTCTTCTGGAGGTCATCATGAGACGCACCAAGGCTATTGAAGATCATGCTGATGTGATCAGAAGAAACATCGAAACAGAGTGCACGAGAATGGAGAACGCAATCTCTGAAGCTCAGAGCAGCTGGTCTAACTTGAAGCCAGTCGATGACTCCAACACACCGGCTGAGGCTTTGAGAGTTCTTGCAACTCTTGAGAAGACATTGGCGTCTGTTGACTCTCGCAAGAAACTTTTGGTCGAGGCTGCTTTACTGCTGGCTCTTCCAATCAGTATCACCGGTGATCTGTCTGGTTCGCTTCAGGAACTGAAAGACTTGAAGTCAGTTTGGGTGTCTATCCAGGGCCTATGGGGCTCTTTGAGTGACTTGAGGAACCTGAAGTGGTCTACTCTGAAGCCTCGTGCTCTAAGAAAACAACTGGAAGACCTCATTGCAGCAACCAGAGCCATGCCTGTCCGTGTTCGCCAACATCAGCCATTTCTGAACTTCTTGAACACGATCACTGACTTGTCCAATTCACAGAAGATCTTGGTGTCGTTGAAGGAGGACTTTATCAAGGAGAGACACATGAAGGCTCTGTTCAAGAGCTTGGGCAAGACCTATGTCACAGACTCTACTGTTGGTGATGTTTGGGACTTGAACTTGCTGCTCAATCAGAACGCCATCAAGACCATCGTGGATCAAGCCAACTCTGAGCGTGCCATTGAGGAGTCTTTGCAGACCATCAAGGAGACATGGGATGAACAAGGGTTTGTCTTCTTTGACCTCAAGGGCCAGTCTCTTGTCAAGAACTTCCCACGACTTCTCGAGCTTGCATCCAACGACATTTCCAGTCTCAGTTCCATGAGAAACTCGCCTGTCTTCAAGGTCTTCGAGAAGGACATTCTACAGTGGGAGGTCACTTTGAACAACTTCTTCCAAGTCGTTGATGTTTGGGTCGAAGTTCAGCGGAAGTGGATCGATCTTGAAGGAGTCTTTGACGCCAAATCTGGTGTGAGAAAGCTGCTCCCAGCTGAGTACTCCCGTTTTCATGGTGTCTCCACTGAGTACAAGAACACGTTGAAGAAGATTTACAGGAGCTCATTGGTGATCGAGATCACGTCAATACCAGACTTGTCACAGACCATGGGGAGAGTGTCTGAGTCGTTGAACCGCATAGCCAAGGCCCTCGGCGAATTCTTGGAGAAGCAGAGAGAACTGTGCGCCAGACTTTACTTCGTGGGTAATGATGACCTCATTGACATGATCGCCAACCAGGAGAACGTTGGCAAGCACCTGAAGAAGATGTTTGCGGGTGTAAATGCAGTGAACTACGACGAAACTGGCTCTTTCATCATCTCGGTGTCTGGTCATGATGGTGAAACTGTGGTGCTCAAGAATCCCGTCTCGCTGGATAAGTACCAGAGGTTGGACGAGTGGTTGAATCAGTTGGACTATGAGATCAAGGTGACACTCTCAGAACTTGTTGTCGAGTCTTTGGAGATGTTACAGTCTTTGTCGCTTGCAGACTGGATGTCGGCATTCCCCTCTCAGGTGCTGCTATTGTCGCTTCAGATTGAGTGGAGCCGCTTGACTGAACAAAGCATTCGTGGTGGTGATTTTACCGCCCAGGCTTCACAGGTACAGGACAGACTTGACCAACTTGGTTCCCTCTCAACAGATCAGAAGAAGAGAAAGGAGGCACTGATCATTGAACTTGTCCACCACAAGAACGTTATCTCAGAGCTTTCTCGGGACTCTCTCAAGAGATCAACATCTTTTTCATGGCTCAAGCAGCAGAGATTTTACATTGACAGCAGTACAGACCCACTGAACCGTGTCACTGTCAGGCAATCCACCAAGTCATTCACCTACGGCTTCGAGTACCTTGGCTCAATGGAAAGATTGGTGTATACTCCTCTTTTGAACTCTTGTTTTGTTGCCATGACTGGTGCTTTGGATCAGGGTCTCGGTGGCTCTCCATTTGGTCCAGCTGGTACTGGTAAGACCGAGACTGTCAAAGCTCTGGGCCAGAACTTGGGGAAGATGGTGCTCGTATTCAACTGTGATGAGTCTTTCGACTTCCAAGCCATCTCGAGATTGCTGGTCGGTATCTGTCAGATTGGCGGCTGGGGTTGTTTTGATGAGTTCAACAGACTTGACAAGAACATCCTCAGTGCTGTGTCATCTCAACTCGAGCTGATCGAGCTCTGCCTCAAGTCCAAGGGCAGCGCGGTCAAGTTGTTGGACAAGGAAACTCCGATGGGTGACGGCACAGGCATCTTCGTGACAATGAACCCTGAGTACGCTGGAAGATCAACACTCCCCGATAACTTGAAGAAGCTCTTCAGAAGTTTCTCCATGCAGAAGCCAGATACTGAGATCATCGCGGAAGTGATGCTGAGAGCCAGGGGCTTCACCGAGGCAGGTTCAACAGCCTTGAAGGTTGTTGAAGCGTTTAAGTTGTTGAGTTCATCCACCTCCAAACAACAGCACTACGACTTCGGTCTGAGAGCTCTGAAGAGTACACTTGAGCATGCTGCTAAGGTAATGGAGAAGAACGTCGGCGCTTCTGAAATGCAGATTGTTGTTAAGGCTCTTGACGAGATGGTCCTGCCAAGACTTGTCAGTGACGATGTCAAGGTCTATCGTGCAATTGTATCCGACATGTTTGCTGGTGTTGAATCACTTGAGGGTGATGTTCAGCTCCGGGACACGCTAGTCTCGGCTGCACACTCGGCTGGACTTGTTCCATCTGAGTCTTGGTTGACCAAAGCGATCCAGCTGTTCAAGATCCAAGAGACTAAACAGGGTATCATGATCGTTGGTAAGAGCGGCTCTGGTAAGTCTGTGCTCTGGAAGTTGCTTCTTTCGTCGATCTCCTCGTTGGAAGGCAATGATGCCACACACTTCACTATTGATCCTAAGGTCAAGACGAAGAACGAGCTTTTTGGTTACTTGGATCCAATCACCAGAGAGTGGATCGATGGTCTCTTCACATCCATCATCAGACGCCTCAACGAAGGTCTCCGTGGTGAATCCACCAAGAACACTTGGATTGTCTTTGATGGAGACGTTGATCCAGTGTGGGTTGAGAGTTTGAACTCCGTGCTTGACGACAACAAGGTGTTGACGCTGCCGAACGGTGAGCGACTGAAGATTCCTGAGAGAGTGAGATTAATCTTTGAGGTGGACAGCTTGAAGTATGCCACCCCTGCTACCGTGAGCAGATGTGGCATGGTCTGGATTGAGGACGGTATCGTGTCCCTCCCTGACATTTACAACCATGAGCTTTATTTGTTCGAGACACAGACCTGGTGTGAAGATGCTACAAACCCCAGCGAGGTCAGAGTGCTCTGCTCCAAGCACATACAGGAGATGCTAACGACTGAGACGTTGTTTAAGTTGGTGGCATTCACCAAGTCTGAGCTGCATCCATTAATGACCATCACAGAGTTGTCACTCCTGAGAAACTTGTTCTTGGTTCTCAAAGCTACTTTGCACCGCATCATGTCGTTGAACTCATACAACTTGGAGATCTCTAGAGAGTTTGTCGGTCGCTGTTTGTTGCTCTCTTTGACTTGGGCCTTTGCTGGAAGCTGTTCCCTTGATGAGAAGGCTGCATTCTCCAAGATGCTGACCGAGGTCACCGCCTTTGAAGGTTTGTTCCCCTCTGGCGGCCTGATGAACTTGCTTGATTACGACGTTGATGCCGACTCTGGTTGGGTCCACCTTTCCAATCTGGTGGCTCACACCTCACTTGAGACACATGCAATTGCCAACCCAAACACTGTTGTGGCCACCGTTGACACACTCAGACACCAGCAGCTCGTCTACTCAGTTTTGCAGCAGAAGAAGTCGCTCGTGCTATGTGGACCACCGGGCTCCGGAAAGACTATGACTCTCTATTCGGCTTTGGAACGTGCTCCTGACATTGAACTCTCCAACATGAACTTCTCCAAGGAGACCGAGCCTGCTGCTGTGCTGAGAGCGCTTGAGCAGTTGTGCGAGTACAAAAGAACCACTGAAGGCTTTGTGCTTCGCCCTAAGTCTTCAGGGAAGCGTGTTGTGTTGTTCGCTGATGAGTTGAACTTGCCACGTGAGGATGACTTTGGTACACAGAGAGTGATCTCGTTCTTGAGACAATTGATTGAGAAGAGGGGCTTTTGGCGAAGCTCGGACAAGCAATGGATCCAGATCCAAGACATCCAGTTTGTCGGTGCTTGTAACCCTCCTGGTGACATTGGCCGTGTTCCACTCTCCGACAGATTCCTCTCCCACGTGTTGGTGATCATGGTAGATTACCCAGGGCTGATTTCTCTTGAACAGATATACTACGCGTTCAACTTTTCAGTGCTCAAGATTGTTCCACAGCTTGCTGGCTACGCCAAGGAGCTCACATCTGCCATGCTCAAGGTGTACACCGAGACCATTGGTCACTTTTCTGCTGACCAACAACCGCACTACGTCTACTCTCCTCGTGAGTTGACCCGTTGGGTGAGAGGTATCTACTCCGCTATCCGTCCTTCAGAGTCATGGACTTTGTCTCAGCTCATTCGACTCTGGGCACATGAAGGTCTTCGCCTCTTTAGTGATAGGCTTGTTGACGATGATGAGAGAGAATGGACTTGGAACCTGATCTACGCCACAGCTGAAGAGTTTTTCATGCCTGCTGACCTTCACAGCGTGTTGATGAGACCACTGTTGTACAGCGACTGGATGTCTTTGAGTTATGAGCCAGTACAGGCTACCGAGATCTCGTCCTTCATCAAGGAGAGACTTCGTGTCTTTGCTGACGAGGTGCTGGACGTTCAACTGACGCTCTACGACGAAGCCATTGACCACATCTTGAGAATTGACAGAGTCTTGAAGCAGCCGCAGGGTCACATGATGCTGGTGGGTCCAAGCAGCAGTGGCAAGACCACTCTTGCGAAGTTTGTTGCCTGGGTCAACGGTTTGAAGATTAACCAGTTGTGTGTCAACAGAAAGTACACTCTTGCCGAGTTCGACGCTACACTTAAGGACCTGCTCCGGAGATCTGGCGTTGAAGACGAGAAGATCTGTTTCATCGTTGATGAGTCCACCATATTGGATGGCTCCTTCCTCGAGAGAATGAACTCCTTGTTGGCTAACTCTCAGATTCAGGAGATCTTTGAACAGGATGAACTGTCTATCTTGCTCAGTGCTTGTAAAGATCAAGTGGACGCACGTGGTCTGCTTCTTGACACACCAGAGGAGCTGTATGGTTGGTTCACCGAGCAGGTAGCTGCCAACTTGCACATCGTGTTCACGATATCCGACCCAAACAGTGCAAACGCTCCTCAGATCATCGCATCGCCAGCTTTGTTCAACAGATGCGTCCTCAACTGGATGGGAGATTGGTCTTCTCAGAGTCTTGTCCAGGTCACCAAGGAGATGATCCAGACGCTTCCACTCGACAGACAAGACTACACCAAGCCCACTGAGTTTGTTGGTTCGCTGTGTACCGAGTCCTCACTCTACAGAGATGTGATTGTGGATGTTTTGGTCTACGTTCACAGATTGTTCAAGGAATACTCATCTCCAGGAAAGCTGGTTGACTTCATCAAGAACTTTGCCCGTATTTACGAGGTCAAGGATTCTGAGCTGAAGGACCACTTGAAACATGTCGACAGTGGTTTGATCAAACTCAAGGAGACTGTGCTCAAGGTGAAACGCCTCAAGGATGAACTATCTGCAAAGGAAACTATCTTGAAAAAGAAGGAAATTGAAGCCAAACAGACTTTGAACAAGATTTTGGTTGAACAGAATGAGGCAGAGCGTAAGCAAGAAGCTTCCATTCAGATACAGGCTGCTCTTGAAAGACAAGAAATTGAGTTGGATGAGAGGCGTGCTATCGTCACAGAGGATCTCGCACTTGCCGAACCAGCGGTGTTGGAAGCCAGAAGGGGCGTCCAGAACATCAAGAAGCAGCACCTGACAGAGTTGAGATCGATGTCTACACCACCAGGTACAGTCCAGCTGATTTTGGAGTCCGTTTGTGTCTTACTGGGTTACCAGGTCGGTTCTTGGAGGGATGTTCAGCTTGTGATCCGCAAGGATGACTTCATTGCTAACATTGTTAACTTCGACTGTGAGACAGAGATCACCCCTGAGGTTCGTGAGTTTATGGAGGACACGTACCTGTCCAGACCAGACTACAACTTCCAGTCTGCCGACAGAGCCTCCAAGGCTTGTGGTCCATTGCTGCAGTGGGTCGAGGCCCAGGTGAAGTACTCTATTGTGCTTGATAAGATTGGTCCATTGAAAGAGGAGGTTCAGATGCTCGAAGAGGAGTCTATTGAGACCCAGGCCAGACTAGCTGCTGCCGACGACATGATTAAGGAGCTTCAGGAGAGCATTGAAAGCTACAAGGATGAGTATTCCGAGCTCATTCGTGGGATCGAGAACATCAAGTCCGAGATGTCGTTGGTTGAAGGTAAGGTTTCCAGAGCCATGAAACTTGTTGAGAGTTTGGCCGAGGAACGTGCCAGATGGAGCAAGAGTATCAAGAAGTTTGATGAGCAGTACCAGTCTCTGTCTGGTAACGCCTTGCTTGCTGCTGCTCTCTTGACATATGCTGGTGGGTTCGACAACAAGAAGCGCCAGCAGTTCTTGAAGGAGTGTGTTCTCTACATGAGAAGTGCTCAGATCTTGTTTGACTCTCAGTTCCGTCTTTCTGGATTCTTGAACTCCCCTGCCAACTTGCTTTCCTGGGAGGCTCACGGCTTGGCCAATGACGAGCTGTTCTTTGAGAACGTGACAATGATTGAGAACTCACAGCGTGTTCCGTTGCTCATTGATCCCTTTGGGCGTATCCTGGAGACCATCTCTGCCAAAATTGCACCACAGAAAATGACGATCACGAGTTTCTTGGACGATGGATTTGTCAGAACTTTGGAGAACTCTTTGAGGTTTGGCGGACTGCTTGTCATTCAGGATGCCGAGTACTTCGACCCAATTGTATCTCCTGTGCTGAACGGTGACTTCCAGAGAATCGGTGGCAGAACGCTTGTGAGGATTGGAGGCAGAGACATAGACTGTTCGAAGAATTTCAAGCTCTACATGCACACCAGAGACTCAAGCATCAGGCCATCGCCATTTGTCAGTACGAGAACGATGGTTGTGGACTTCACGATCACGAATAGCAGTTTGGAGGTCCAGTCCTTGAATTTGACTTTGTCCAACGAGAGACCAGATCTGGAGAAGCAGAGATTGGAGCTCATAAAGCTGGATACAGAGTACAAGGTGAAGCTGAGAACGTTGGAGGAGTTGTTGCTAGCGGCATTGAGCCAGTCTCGTGGTGATCTGTTGGAGAACAACGAGCTGCTGGGCTCCTTGGAGGATTTGAAAAGAGAGTCTACCTTGGTGGAGGAGAAAATCGCTGAGACTTCCAACGTGATGAGCAAGATAGACGAGGTCATTGCCCAGTATGAACCATTTGCCAAAACTTCTGCATTGGTGTTCACGATCATTGAGGGATTGAGCTCTCTGTCGAGCTTCTACCAGTTCTCCCTGTCGTCATACCTCGAGTACATTCGTGATGTACTCTCGATCTCTTACAAAGCTGGCTTGACCCAAACTGAGAGAGTGAAGCAGTTGATTGTGTCGCTCTACGAGGAGGTTTTTGCCCAGGTCTCAATCTCTTTGAAAAGCCGTGACAAGATTGTGTTTGCTGTTGCTCTGAGTCTGTTGCACTTGAAAGAGCGTGATGGTGAATTGTTTGCTGAGTTTGTCCTTTCGTTGTTGTCTATCGAGGCTGAGAGGGTCCAAATTGTGAAAGATGCGTTCAGACTATTGTCTGTGTCATTGTCTGACTCTGAAGCATCGAAGTTGATGAGTGGTGTTGATGTCATGCCTCAGATGAAGTCATTCAACCTGAGCGTCGACGAGCTTTCATTGTTCCTGGAGTCCTACTTCACACAAGGCGGATTAACGAGTGACTCTTTGGCCGCATTGACGAGCTTTTTGTCCACCGGCGCTGGTCCATTCTCATCGAAGTACTCGCTTGACACTGTGATCTCCAAGGCTGATCAACGCCCCATTGTTCTCGGTTCTGTTGCTGGTTGTGATGCCTCTTTCAAAGTCAGAAGTGCTGCCCAAGCTGGTTCCAAGGACCTGAGAGTCATCGCTCTCGGTTCCATCGAGGCTACGGACATTGCCACGAGAGAGTTGGAGAAGCGTGCGAAAAGTGGCGGCTGGTTGCTTGTCCAGAATGTCCAAACTGCCCCAGTTTGGTTGGAGTACTTAGAGAAGAGATTGCAAGGGCTCTCGTCCCACTCAGAGTTCAAGCTGTTCCTCACGTGTGACATTACATCCACGATTCCAACCACTTTGCTGAGGTACTCTCACCTGTTGGTGTTTGAGAACTTACCAGGTGTCAAGACCATCCTCAGAGAATGCTTCAAGTCTACCATGACCAGATTTAAGAGCTGCAAGCCAATGGAGAAGAAGCAGATTTACTTCATCCTTTGCTGGTTACATTCTGTGCTGCAGGAAAGAACGAGACTGATGCCGCTGGGATTCAAGAAGAACTACGACTTCAACGACTCCGATTTTGAGTCTGCCTTGTTCTTAATCGACAGATGGTTTGAGGAGTGCCACTCTCACAGAGGGAATGTTCCACCAGAAGATATTGACTGGTCTGCTATCTGCTTCCTCGTCGGTGATGTGGTCTACGGTGGTAAGGTGGACGTCGATGAGGACTTGTCGTACTTAAAGAGCCTTTGTGAGAGGTTATTCACGGTGGAGATGTACTCGTCTGGTGGCTTCAACCTCATTTCCAACGACGTGGCCACTAAGGAGAATCAGAAGCTCGTTGCACCGGAGAGCACTGGAGACATCGAATCCTACAACCAGTGGATTACATCTCTGCCTGACTTGCGACCACCATGCTGGCTCGGCTTGGAGAAGGAGGATGAGGTCAACTTGATGAAACAAGAGAACCTGAACATTGTTGCTGTTGCTGAAAAGCTTTTCAGGGAGCTAGATAACTGATTCTGAATTATCATGTAAAGATTGTTAGATAATCAGCGCCGTAGAAAGTTGCGATCGACGCATTCCGGAGAACAATAGGAGATAACGTCATAGGGGAGTGCCCTTACCAGCTATTTTGTCATTAACGGGCGGCCCGGAGAGGTCAACACACCACCAAAAAACTCGACGACCCAGAATCCATGATACTGAAGAACACGGCAGACAGTATGGAGCACAGACGAGACCTGACCTACGAGGACCCTGACCAGGCACCGGACCACTCAGAGAACCTGAAGCTGTCCGCGCTCAGCCAGCTAATCCCCGCAGACTACGCATTTTACGACTTCGATCATGTTGCTCTCATCCCTCGCACACACTTCAACAGAAGAACAATCGACGGGGACGCTATCCCACTGAAGACAAGCTTTGACGACCAATCTGCCATTGGGCACTTCTCCCTCAACACCACCGAAGACATCCAGGGATTCAGCAGGAGTGTGACACAGCTATGTGAGACACGGGATCGATATATCAAGCTCTCGGGACAGAGACCAGTGGACAATCCCATCAACTGGGACACTTGGATCAGCTATCCTCCTCCACAGCCCAAGGGATGGCACTACGAAGACGAGTATGGTCGGATGGACTACTACTATGATGAGACGGCACATCCCCACTACTTTGGTGAAAACTTCAACATTGAAGACTATCGCAAGAACGTCTTGGAGTTGTGTCTGAAAGAGCAAGATAACTGGAAGGCACAGAGAGTGCAAGTGCCAGAGGTTCCGACACTAAATCAGTTCTGTGATGACCTCGGATGCATCATTGACTTAAGCAAAGACCGCAGAGGCCAGATGCTCTCTCTCAGACGGCTCGACTTTCTCAGATCAAAATTCGAGGAGTACTCGCTGCTCAATGAGCACAGAGAGACATATATTACCAAGTTGAATCCGCACAGGGACTTCTATAACGCAAGAAAGATTGACAACAATGTCGACGCTGCCATGTGCATGACGAGGAAGCACTTGCTGAACGTCATCAACCTCAAGTTGAAGGAAGAACCGCAGAGGGTTGTTTATGAAGAGAATGGGGTCAAAATGACACTGGAGGAGTTGTTTGAGCCATATTTCTCTTCTAGAAGAGATGTGAGGTTGAATATTGACGACCTTTTTGAGTTTGGTATCGTTGACAGACTTGATGACGGGATGCTGTTCGATGCGTCTACGAGGTACGACTCCATCATCAAAGACGAGGTACTGAACAAGATCGACAAGACGTTTTTGAGGATGGAGAACGCCATCAGCGGTGAGTACCTCAGTCTGGTACTAAAACAGGTTTTGAGTGATTTTGAGAAGTCGAAGTACCAGTTTGCAGAGCTCGGGTTGAATTTGAGCTTCATGGATTCGTCGAGGGACACTCGCAGCAGATGGTCATCAACCGCATCGTGGATTGTGGAGAACAAGCTGGTTAGCCATAACGTTAAGTGGATCATACGATTGCCACGGAACTATGGCCAGCTGAAAAGAAGTGGGAGGGTGAACTCGTTTCGAGAATACCTTGACTTGCTGTTTGAACCGTTGTTTGATGTTACCAATGATCCGATGGGTGATATTGACCTCCACTTCTTCCTCACCAAGGTCTCAGCACTATCTCTGTTACCTGGAAGATCTGGAGATGATCACAGTATCCTTGACCTCTCTGAGCTGTTGTCACCAGAAGAATGGACCTCTAAGCATAATCCACCTTACAGCTACTACCTCTACCACATCTACGCCGAAGTCTCCAGGCTCAACGCTCTTCGGAAATCTCGAAAGTTCCAGACACTTTCGCTCCGTCCTTTTCTTGACTCGAACACCTCATCCATCGAACCTCTGGCATCCAGCTACCTCCTTGCCACAGATATCATCCACGGCGAACAGCTCGCCAACCACTCAGTGATGCAGTATTTGTACTACCTCTCGCAGATCGGGATTGTGATGGCGCCACTATGCTGGAACAAGACTATGCAACTACGAAATGATGACGAGAGATACACATCAGAGAATGGAGGTGCCACCTACGAGACTAACCCAGCAATTGACTTCTTCAAGATTGGCATGCGCGTTGCACTTTCCACCAACAAGCCATTGTTCTCCGCGTTGACGAGGGAACCACTGATTGAGGAGTACTCTGTTGCAGGAAGTATCCACAAGCTCGGTGGAGTTGACCTGTGTGAGCTCTGCCGCAACTCGGTGCTGATCAGTGGGTTCAATGGACACTTGAAGAAGCATTGGGTTGGCGTGAAGTACACTGAGAATGGCATTGAGGACGTTGACGAGTTCGCTGTCCAGAGAACGAACGTGCCGAACATGAGATTGGACTACAGAAGAGACTGCGTCACCATGGAGAGGGAGTTTATCAAGCGAAACCTCTGAGTAGAAAACATGATATTCCGAACGCTCATACTAAAAGTAGGTTCCACATGTGGTATGGTTGGGTGCCCTGGTACAAGTGCCGGAGATGTCCGGGTTTTCTCAAGCGCTGCTTCTCCGCTCTCCGCCTTCCGGAACGGATCGACGTCATTGGGCTTTTTTGGACAACAAAAGGTTGGTTCGGCGGGGATTCCAAGGATTTTAGACCGGTTACAAGATCTGTTTCTTCTGGTCCCTGACATCTATTGACGCCACACAGTCATAGAGACCACAGAGACAGGAAAGTTTACACTCCCAGCCCACAGAAAAAAAATTTGTGTCTCGCCCCACAATGTCATCGTCGTTGAACACCACGCATTCACGCCAGAACCGTTTCCAGTCACTCTCGAGATCTCTGAAGCCGACTGGAGATGAATTGGACGATACATTCAGAATCGGCGACTTCTCCTCGAAACACTTCACCAGAAAGTCCTCACTGGCCGATCCACCGACCGTGGAACCGCAGCTCAGCGTCAACGCCAATGAGTCCGACCATCTCATGAAGATCGAGGGAGGCTTCGAAGAGGGGAACGATGACAGAAGAAATTCAGTCAACTCTCATAAGAACAGAAGTTCGATCTCTGGTCCATCGCTTCTCTCAGAATCTATCAAGAAGGAGTCACCACTGCTCATCCACCAGCCATCGCCATTGTCCAGACCATACGAGCAACAACCGATGCTGGAGAACATCCCATCCAGAACGGATTCACGCATGTCTGGCCGTACGTCACCGTTCAAGCCAAATGTCCTCACCCCAGAAATCGACATCACAAACCCGGAGCCGTCCGTTGTTGATGCTGTTGGCCGCCACCTCGTGTCGGACCAAGTATCCACCACATCCTCCACACACAAGAACAACTTAACCTCCACACTGTCGAACAGCGCTACCGACCCTGAGTTTGACTCCTTGCAACTCCAAGGCGGTGATATATCTCGTGAGCTATACAACTGGAAGCGTGCCCACTCGCCAGCGGCAACACAACGTCGTCGATCAATGTCGTTCTCAGGTTCCATCGGTCCATCTGGGTCCATCATGGAGAACCCAGACTTTGCAGTTCATGATATCAGAGTGCCCGGTGGGTTCAGAAGAAGTTTTCTCGTGCAAAAAGCCTCACAGAGAGGTCTGAGCAATGTGCAGTTCAACCCACCTACGTTCGTCACGAGAAACTTTATTGAGTTCTTGACTCTTTACGGACACTTTGCCGGTGAAGATTTAAGTGATGACGAGGACGATGATGAAGAAGGTGAGGAAAGTGAGAGAGAGGCTGATGAAGAAAGCTTGTTGCTGCCAAGTGTTCCGAGACGCAGACAGGAGACGGAGACACACAAGGCCACTTCAACCAAGGCTGTAATGCTCTTGCTCAAGTCCTTCATTGGCACAGGTGTCTTGTTCCTACCGCGAGGTGCAAGAAACTCCGGTTGGCTTTTCTCCACTGTGGCGTTGCTCTTCTTCTCCGTTTTGTCGTACTATTGTTTCATGCTATTGATCAATACAAAGACACATTTGGGCAAAAGCTCGTATGGTGATCTTGGTGGTGCACTGTTCGGCGACTCCATGAGACTCGCCATCTTGACATCCATTGTGCTCTCACAGATCGGGTTTGCCGCGGCTTACATTGTCTTCACAGCCACGAGTTTGCAAGCATTCGTCCACTCTGCCTTTGACACATTGATCACAATCGAGACGTTCATCATTGGCCAGATGTTGGTGTTTATCCCTCTCAGCCTCACAAGAAAGATTGCCAAGCTGTCATTTACCGCCCTCATTGCCGACTTGTTCATATTGTTGGGGTTGGTGTATGTCTACTTTTACTGTGCATCTGTCACGCTGCAGCATGGAATTGCCACCGTCAGACCATTCAACGAGGACTGGACTGTGTTCATTGGCACTGCCATCTTTACCTACGAAGGTATTGGACTGTTGATTCCGATCGAGGAGTCTATGAAGCACCCAAGAAAGTTCCCAGTGCTGCTGTTCTGGGTGATGGTGACCGTCACTGTTGTGTTTGTTTCTTCTGGCCTTGTCGGGTACTTGGCTTTCGGCAACGAGACGGAAACTGTCATCCTCTTGAACTTCCCACAAGACAGTGCTCTAGTGAGTGCCACTCAGTGTCTCTATGCCATCGCCATCCTGTTGTCTACTCCACTGCAACTCTTCCCAGCTATCAAGATTTTGGAGCACGGTATTTTCAAGCGTTCTGGTAAGTACAACAAGAGGGTGAAATGGAGAAAGAACTCTTTCAGAGCCGTTCTGGTTCTCATCACAGCTTTGGCTGGCTGGGGCGGCGCTTCCAACTTGGACAAGTTCGTCTCCGTCATTGGCAGTGTCGCGTGCATCCCGCTCATCTACGTGTATCCGCCCCTCCTCCACTCCCAACTGGGAACAACATCGCACTGGGAAAAGACAGTGGACTACTCTGTCCTAGCCTTTGGATTGATCATGATGGCATACACCTCCTTCCAGACAGTGATGACCTGGTAAAGGCGGACCCTAATCACGTATTATCAATGTAACACGTCTGCCAAAACGGCCCGTGTAGAACGAGTGACACCCGGACACCAAATATTTCGCGATCCTGGCCCGCGCCTGGACCGAGCTGAACGTCAACAGCGAAGTCGCCACCAGACGAGGATTGCACCAGGCCCAGGCAACCACACAAACACCCTCACAGAATGCCACCAAAAGCCGACTGGGACAAGTACGTCGCACCTCTGGAGGACGAGACGAAGCAGGACGAGAAGATTGTCCCGCTGTCGGAGGGTGACATCCAGGTGTTGCGCACATACGTGAGTTGACCCGTGATCCACAGTGGCGAAACTGCGGAATACTAACATTGTCCCACCAGGGTGTCGCACCATACGCCAAGAAGATCAAGGAGGTTGAGAAGGACATCAAGGAGCTGGAATCTAAGATCAAGGAGAAGGTTGGCGTCAAGGAGAGTAACACCGGTCTCGCCGCCCCTCACCTCTGGGACGTCATGGCTGATAAACAGCGTATGGAGGAGGAACAGCCATTGCAAGTGGCCAGATGCACAAAGATCATCAAGAGCGACGAGGGAGAAGACAAGTCGAAGTACGTGATCAACATCAAGCAGATTGCTAAGTTTGTGGTGGCGCTCGGCGAGAAGGTGTCGCCAACCGATATTGAGGAGGCCATGAGAGTTGGTGTCGACCGCACCAAGTACGAGATCCAATTGCCCCTCCCACCGAAGATCGACCCTTCAGTGACGATGATGACCGTGGAGGAGAAGCCAGATGTGACATATAGCGACATTGGTGGCTGCAAGGAGCAGATTGAGAAGCTGAGAGAAGTTGTGGAGTTGCCACTCTTATCACCGGAGAGATTCGTCAAGCTCGGTATTGACCCTCCAAAGGGTATATTACTCTACGGTCCACCGGGTACCGGTAAGACGCTATGTGCTCGTGCCGTTGCTAACAGAACCGATGCCACATTCATCAGAGTTATTGGTTCTGAGCTTGTCCAGAAGTATGTCGGTGAAGGTGCCCGTATGGTGAGAGAATTGTTCGAGATGGCCAGAACGAAGAAGGCCTGTATCATCTTCTTCGATGAAGTTGATGCCATCGGTGGTGCTCGTGTCGATGACGGTGCCGGTGGTGATAACGAGGTGCAGCGTACCATGTTGGAGTTGATCACACAGCTGGACGGTTTCGATCCAAGAGGAAACATCAAGGTGATGTTCGCCACGAATAGACCAAACACTTTGGACCCAGCTTTGTTGAGACCTGGACGTATTGACAGAAAGGTGGAGTTCTCCTTGCCAGACCTTGAAGGCCGTGCCAACATCTTCAGAATCCACTCGAAGGCCATGTCCGTGGAGAGAGATATTAGATGGGAGTTGATTGCCAGATTATGTCCAAACGCCACCGGTGCCGAGCTGAGATCGGTGTGTACAGAGGCCGGTATGTTCGCTATCAGAGAGAGAAGAAAGGTGGCCACAGAGAAGGACTTCTTGAAGGCTGTTGACAAGGTTATTAAGGGTAACTTGAAGTTCAGTTCCACCTCTCGCTATATGCAGTACAACTGATCTGTGTTTATGTTATTACAAATGTATATTACGCTTCCGTCAATCCCACCAACTGATACAACCCATGCCATCCGTCTGACAAGAGCCCAAGATGGCATAACTCGGTTGCTTGTCCTCCTTCTCCTCCGCTGTCTCCTCCGTGTCGTTGTTTGGACCCTTTGGTTTGACGTTGACAAAGATCTCCTCTTCGACTCTGAATCGTATCTTCTCGTTGATATCCAAGTACAGTTTCGTTCCATCACAGTCCCAGATCCATGCGTTGTCGTTTAGCGAGTATTCTGAGCCCTCAAACAGTAGGGACTTCGGTATGAAGACATCACTGAAAAACTCCATGTTGACTTTGATGCCCTCCGGTGTGCACTTCTCTATCCACCCTGTCAAAATTTCTCCCACAAACGGCCTAAAAACCACGACTCTTACTTCACACTTGATGAATGTAGCGCCGTCACCTGGTTTTAGTAGCCCATCTTCCACTTTGATCAGATCCCAAACGCTGATCACCAGCCCTAAGTTGTGTACGATCTTGTTGGCAAACTTCTTGTTCAGTTCAGCGATGATAGCCTTCTTCGGCTTGCGGTTGAACTGGTCCGGAGGGATTCGTATGAGGTCTGAAAGGCGTGAGAGAACGAACATCGCAGCTGTGTGTGGGTGTTGACTCCAGGGATAACTTCAAACTCTTCTCCTCTTCGCTGTGAGCCATGGAAAAAAGCCTGTCGATCAACAACAGCGGGGCCGCGTAACCTATATGGTGTCCGGGTGTGATATCTGCCCGTGTCAAATTGGCAGTACCTAATACTCGGACCCGCTCTACCCTCTCATTAATAGAATCAGAAAGATCACGTTAAATAAACAAATGAGTGAGCAGAGCAATAAAGAAATAATACAAAAACCACTGAATAATAATAAAATAATTAGTCCTTGACACCAATATTCTCTAACTGGTGGGTGCCAACGAGCTCCGGGATGATCACCTCGTAGTCCATGGTCTCACTCTGCAAGTCACCTGGGTCCTTCTCGACATGGATTCTGGTGACCAGGGAGTTCTCGGTGATCATGTACTGGAAATCTCTCTCCTCTTCTGGTGAGAAATTGTCAGGCAGACCAGCAGCAGACTGTGGATACCTCAAATTGCCGATCTCATAGCCTGGCTTCTCACCAACGTTCTTGATGTGGATCAGATCAGCCCAGTTACGCTTGTTGAGGAACTGTTTGTTAGCACGAGGTTCACCATCAACGTCCTTGGTAAAAATTGGAACCATGTCCTCATCAGTGGAATGATCAAAGTGATGACCGTTGGATCTCTTGTTGAGCAGCGTAGCCATAGCATCTGGTGGAGGAGCATTGACAATAGCGGAAGAGATGATATTGAACATGAGACGAGGATCCTGCTCGGGATGATCAAGAACTTGCTGGTTGTGAGACTCGTACTTGCTCTGACCCATGAGGTGGTGGTGCAACTTGGTTCTGAAGCGACCAATGGCACATAAGTGGACATCACCGGACAAGATCGTCACACGAACACCCAACGAAGCACCAAACTCCTGCAATCTGCCCACAAGGGCGTTGCGCTCCTTCTTATGGTGCTTGGAACACCAATGATCGTTCAAGTCATCCAACACCTCCACAGAACCATCAAATTCGTTGACAAGACCCTTAGCGATGACGCCCTTCTGAGCCAAAGTTCTCACTGGCTTGAGGATAGAAGACGTCAACAGCCACTCCAGCCACACAAGACGTGGGTATGCAATAGGGACACCAAGTAGAACCAAAAGATGTTTGATGTTTGGATCCTGCTTCACCTCGTTCTTTAGTCTTTGGAATACAATATCGTACGTCTCATCAGTGACAACCTGTTTCAACTTTCTCTCAGTTCTGCAATCAAGACCCAGGAAGGCCACGCCTTTACCCAGCTTGGAGTAAACGCTGTGTGAACGTTCTGTAATGAATGGACCTGGCTGCGCGCCAAGGATCCAACTTGGATCATTGTGGTATTCTGGATCGTTCTCCACAGAAGTTTGATGTTGGAACAGCATGTAGTACTTGTACGCAACCTTGCCAACACCCTTGAACATTTCAGTGGCCATTGTAGTGTCGTGATAGGACCCAAACCCGTCAATGATGTCGTGATCATCAAAGATGTTCATAGATGGGATGCAAGCCATAGCGAATGGATAGAGGTTCTGGAGCGTGCGTGCGACACTGCCCACCCAGAAACCTTTGCCAAACCACGAGATGTACTGGTTCATGTAGAAGTTATTGAAAGATTCGTAAATCTCCTCAGTCATCTTCTGTTTGTACTTCTTCACCGGGTTCTTCTCTTGGAGCCACTTCTTGAACACCGCAGACGCATTCTTGATGGCATCACAGTAGAGCTGGTCACCACCACCGAGCATGACATGGTATCTGTTCTCCTGGTAGTGCTTTCTCATCACATCATACCAGAGTGAGCCCTTGAATGATTCGGTCTTGGTGGAGAGGGAAAATCCGTTGCACGAGTATGAGATGATGTTCATTGGCTGATCGATAGCCGGCAAGTAGAAGTCGAACGTCAACGCGTCATTGACGGTGTAGCGCACCTTCTGCTCCCAGCCAGCAAGGGAGAGGTTGATCTCGAATCTCCAGAAAGTGTGGCCACGCTGTTGGTCGTATGCCTTACCTGGGAACTCACCGTTCTGCAAGTCATTCTCGCTCTCGGGAACGATAGGACCCTGAACAAAAGTGACCCTCGGCTGAGCTGTGGTAGTCTCGTCATTGGTGACAAGCATGAGTGAGGCTCTGTAGTTGTGCTGACCATTCTCATGTGTACCCAGCAGTCTCAATATGGGACCGCATCGTATGTCCAGCCCAGCAACCACTGGCGCCATGGGCATCGTCTCAGGCACGTCTTGGGCCTCTTCGAGCATAGCGAAAAGCTCATCGAGCGGAGTGGCATCTCTCGTCCATTGGTCGAGAAGTGATGGAACAGTCATGATGCCGTTGTGTCTGTATCGAAGTTTAGCTACTGCTTCCCCAGGTGAGTGAATGGGTGAAAGAAGAAAAGCAAAGGGAACTTCAAAGAAAGATCCGTGCTGATTTTAACGTTGCTTGCATTGGCTGTTTGTTTGATGCCTCGGGGCGCAACTGAAATTTGTGACGTCAAAGTGGCGCAAAAAAGCGCCGGGCTTGGCGCTGTTTGCAGGAAGGTAGCACCAGTTGCGAAAAGCTGGACTGATACGGAAGTCCGGGACACAAAGGCACGTGTACTAAGCCCTCGGAAGTTGATCCATTTTGGTTGCGTAGCCCTGGCATGAGAGAATCACCGCGAAAGCTGAAAAAAACGTCGATGGCTACGCGGGCGTTGAACGCCACTTTTCGTGTCTTTTGCACGAGAATTCCGCTTCCTGATTCCCCCACCAGCGGTCCATTGATACCATCGAACAATGTCTCTCCGTCTTCCACAGGCTCCAAACTCTGGGCTCTTTAAGCAGGGCTACCAGACATATACCAGTGCCGATGGCGCCGTCGTGAGAAACATTGAGGCGTGTCGCGAGATTTCCAAGATGGTTCTCACATCCATCGGCCCTTGTGGACGCAACAAGATCATCGTCAACCACCTGGGTAAGGTGTTCATCACTAATGATGCTGCCGTCATGCTCAATGAGCTTGACGTTGTTCATCCAGCCGTCAAACTCCTCGTGATGGCTTCGCAACAGCAAGAGATGGAGATGGGCGACGGCACAAACTTTGTGCTCGTTCTCGCCGGTGAGCTGCTCAATGTCGCAGAGAAGTTGTTGACACTCGGTCTGAAACCAACAGAGATCATCCAGGGCTACCAGCTGGCCAGCAAGTTTGCACTTGAGACCTTGGAGAAGCTCGTTGTCAACGATGTCGACGATTTGCTTTCTATCACAGAGTTGAAGAAGGTGATCAAGCCAGTGATCTCCTCCAAGCAGTACGGATCCGAGGAATTCCTCAGCTCGCTTGTCGCTGAGGCTGTGCTCAATGTCATTCCACCAAAGAACCCAAAGGCATTCAACGTTGATTCCGTCCGTGTCGTCAAGATTATGGGTGCTTCTTTGAGCAGTTCCCACGTCATCAAGGGTATGGTTTTCCCCCGTGAACCAGAAGGCCACGTCAAGAACTTGAAGGAGAAGAGCAAGGTTGTCGTTTTCACATGTCCAATTGACATCTCACAGACCGAGACCAAGGGCACGGTGCTACTCCACAACGCCAAAGAGATGCTCGACTTCTCTAAGGGTGAAGAGGCACAGGTGGATCAGATTGTCAAGGAGATCAGTGATTCTGGTGTGAAGGTTGTCATTGCCGGCTCCGGTATCGGCGAACTCGCACAGCACTATCTCGACCGTTACGGCATTCTCACACTCAAGGTTCCAAGTAAGTTTGACCTCAGAAGAGTGTGTCGTGTCTGTGGTGCTACTCCATTGCCACGTCTTGGTGCCCCAACTCCAGAGGAGGCCGGTTCCATTGATATCATCGAGACCAAGGAGATTGGTGGTGACCGTGTCACCATCTTCCGTCAAGAAGAGGACATTACACGCACATCCACCATTGTCATCCGTGGTGCCACGAAGAACTCGCTCGACGACATTGAGCGTGCCATTGACGACGGTGTCAGCGCCATCAAGGGCCTCACCAAAGACGGCAGACTCTTGCCAGGTGCGGGCGCGGTTGAAGCTGAGCTCGTCCACAGAATCACACAGTACGGTGAGAAGACCCCAGGTCTGTTACAATTGGCCATCAAGCAATACGCTCAGGCCTTTGAGGTCGTCCCAAGAGTGTTGGCTGAGACTGCCGGTTTGGACTCTTCTGAAGTGTTGCCACGTCTCTACGCTAAGCACTCTGGTGAAGCTGGTCTCTCATTTGGTGTTGACATTGATGGTGAGTCCGCTGATGGTGTGAAGGACATCACCGCTGAGGGCTTATACGACCTCTTTGCATCCAAGAGATTTGGTATCGCCAGTGCCACAGATGCCGCTTGCACAGTGCTCAGTGTGGACCAGATCATCATGGCTAAGCGTGCCGGTGGTCCACAGGTCCCACAGCAACCAAGACCGGGAAACTGGGATCAGGAGGACTAAGTAATCAAAATTCAACTCCTGTTTGATATCACTTTTGTTGTAGTTGAGTCTTTCGAACACGAGCCGACAGCTATACGACAGCGACGGTACGGTGTTCTTCGGGGAGAGTTGCTTCCTGATCTCTCACCCAGATAACCTACGTTATAGGGTCGAATCTGCTTCTTAGTATCATAGCAGTAACGGCTACAAAAAAGAGCTACGGTTGGGGAAATCGTCTGCTGGCTTGTGATAGGAAATGATGATCATGGATCACATGCGCGGCTGAGGAAACGCTCCACACGAGCTTTCGGCGCAAGAACAAGCCCTTTTTCTTTTTACCAAAAGGCCTTGTGAGCAGTTGCCAATGAGAGGGATCCTACTTAAGCCATTGCATAAGCACCTCGAACCCAACTGGGGCTCACAACTCATCAGCAATCAATTCCCCACGCACACTAAAATCCGTCCCCGCGATTAGCTAATCGGCCCGGGTCAAATCAAAAATTTTCCTCGCCCAATGACTCTCTCCCACAGTGCAACCGCTGCCAGACGCCCGCCCCAACGCCTCTCCGCCCTCGAAATGGCCGACAAACTCACCTCCCAGATCTCCCAACTGGACCTCCAGAAGGAACTACCTCCAAACGCCCACGAGAACGGCGTCGGCTACCACACGACAGCCCAGACCACGCTCAACCACCACACTCCGAAGCCAAGACGCCCACAAACGGTGATGGACTCCCCACTCCAGACTCGTCCAGCATCACCATACACCCTCAGACCACCAGTAGACAATGACGGACTCTCATGGCCATCTCTGGGCGCCAGAGAGAGAATCGAGGAGAACGACGATGCCCTCCTGGCCAGAGAGAAGAGAATAAGCGATGCCGTCAAAGTGATTCTCGAGGAGCTCGGTGAAGATCCAGAGAGAGAAGGCCTTCTAGAGACTCCTGAGCGTTATGCCCGTGCCATGCTTTTCTTCACCAAGGGATACGAAGACAACATCCGTGACGTGATCAAGCGTGCCGTGTTTGAAGAGGACCATGACGAGATGGTGATTGTCAGAGACATTGAGATCTACTCCCTTTGTGAACACCATCTTGTGCCCTTCTTCGGCAAGGTGCACATTGGATACATCCCTAACAAGAAGGTGTTGGGTCTCTCGAAGCTCGCCAGACTCGCGGAGATGTACTGCAGAAGACTTCAAGTGCAAGAGCGCTTGACAAAGCAGATCGCTATGGCGCTCACGGAGATCTTGAAGCCACAGGGTGTCGCTGTGGTGATTGAGGCTACACACATGTGTATGGTGTCCCGTGGTGTGCAGAAGGCTGGGTCCTCCACTGTGACGAGCTGCATGCTCGGTTGTTTCAGAGAAGCACAGAAGACCAGAGAGGAGTTCCTTGGCCTTTTGGGCAAGAGATGATGCTTTCACCTTCCAACTTTTCTAATGACCCCCCTTCTTTACTTGGACCGCTGGCGGTGGTTGCCATGACACATTTCAACAATCGTGTTCCCCCACCGATGCTCATTGCCCAGCTTTTCCCAACCTAACGTGACGATAAATATGATGCTCAACCTGTTCTTTTATGTCTACAACTTACAACACTGTGACTACAATTGCCTGCTCTTTTCTATGCCATACACTGTAGGTTTGTTTACAAACACATCAAGCTCTGATTTTCTTTCTCTTTGGACCATCCTTGTTGGTCTTTGGAGTCTTACCACTGGCACCGATAGTGATGTTGACCTTTGGAGGCGTTGTGAAACCGAAGCCCTTGGCAACCTTGACCAAATCAAGCTTGTCAATCTGGTACACCGTCTTCAAATGATGGGAGGCGTAGGCCTGGAGATAGGATCTGTAACCGTCCTTAGCACTCTGGTGGAGCCAGTAGTTGGACTGGATGAGCTTCTCCAACTGACTTTGCACATTGGCAATCTTCGTTGTTGGGAACTCGTACTCGTTGAGAGGGACCTTAGCGGCCTTCAAGTATCTCAAGAAGCCCAGCTCACTTGGAGTGAGGAACATGAGAGACTTACCCTGACCCGAGACACCTCTCGCCGTTCTTCCCACACGGTGGATGTATTCTCTTGGATCATCTGGTGGATCGAACTGGATGATCCAGTCGACGGATGGAATGTCAAGACCTCTTGCGGCAACGTCAGTACAGATGAGGATACCCTGCTTGGCGTTACAGAACTCGAAGAACGTGTTGGTACGTTTCTGTTGCTTCTGCTTACCGTGGAGATCCAAGACTGGAAGGTCAATGTAGTTGAGCAGCTCAGCGTAGTACTTCACGGAGTTACAGGAAGACAAGAACACGATGATCTTCTTCTTGATGTTTCTCTTGAGGAACGAAAACAGGAGCAAGAATCTCTTGTCACTCTCACACACAACGTAACCCTGTTCCAGTCTGTCAACAGTGGAGTTCACCTCCTTGCTGTCAACATTGATGAAAAGTGGGCCTGGTCTGAGAGAAATTCTGGCAAGATCCTCAACCTTGGTGGTCTGTGTGGCAGAGAACAACATACTCTGTCTGTTCTCCTTAGGCAAGATCTTGATGATCTGTCTCATCTCCTCCTCGAAACCAATCTCCAAAATTCTGTCAGCCTCATCAATGACAAGGGCCTTCAAGTTTTTGAACACAAAGCCTTGTGTGTTCTGCAAATGATCCAAAAGACGCCCCGGTGTGGCAATGAGCAAGTTGACACCCTTCACGAGCTTCTCAGCCTCAGCACGTCTGTTGGCACCACCAATGACAATTCCCAAGGTCTGGGAGTGGTGCTGCATCAACTCACGAGCGACACCAAAGATCTGGAGTGCGAGCTCTCTGGTTGGAGAAACGACAATAACACCCGTACCGTTTCTTGGTTTGAATCTGAGGTTGTACAACAACTCAATAGCTGGGAGAAGGAAGGCGAGCGTCTTACCCGAACCGGTCTTGGCTGCACCGAGGACATCACGACCAGCCAAAAGAGGTGGGATTGTACGAGCCTGCACCTGTGTCATCTTTGTGAAACCCATCTCCTTGATGGCCTTGAGTGTTGGCTCGGAGAGGTTGTGGTCGTTGAAGTCGTCGCTGTAGTTCGTCTCTTCGGATGCTGTGTGTGCTGGTGTGTTCTGATGTGTGTTCTCCAAATCGGACTCCTCTTCGTCCTCCTCTTCTTGCTGGGCCTCACGCTCCTCTCTAGCGGCCTGCTTAGCGGCCTTCTTGGCCTGCTTGACCTTGACCTCCTCCTTCACGTCGAGGAGGGCCTCGACATCATCGAACTCATCGTCAACCTCATCCACCTGCTTGTCTGTCTCTTCGACATCCTCGTCCTCGTCGTGGCGCCTCTTGAGGGATTTCTTCTCCTGCTTCTTCATCTTGGCGTACTTCTCCGCCTTCTGTTTCACTTTGGAGTCCTTGGCCATTGTGAACGGTTTGTACTCTGGAACTGCGCTCTGCAGAGAGAGGGTATCTCAGAGATGAGCTCCGAAATTTTTTATGTGCCATTCCAAATTTTTTCGCATCCGAAAACGTCCTAATTCGGTGTATTTCTCCAATAGGAAATTGCCTTCTCCGGTGGTTTCTACGCGCGGCCGAGCTAGCGCGGCGGACCCGGACACCAGCGAACAAATGGCGCAGCACCCTTTCAACGGGAGCGTCGTCAATTCTATCCGTTCGGCGCCGTCTTCACGTTCTCCTCATCTCTGTACATACACATCGGCATCCACCCCGTCATGGTTCTCGAATACGATCCCATCAAGGATCTCCAGACACTCCTTCCCAATGCCTCCTCGCTCTCACATCTTCGGACACTGATCAACCACACCAACGCGCACAAACTCACACTCGACGACAAGATCAGACAGAATGAGGTGGTGTTCAAAGAATACACCACCGCTCAGGATAGGTTCGACGTTGATGCCGCTTCTGAGCAACTTGAAGCCATTATCACCGAGATTCAGACCAATAAGACCCTCGCCATCAACACACAGCACGTCATCACGGGAATGACATCGGGAATCAAGCGTCTTGACGATGCGAAGAAGAACCTCGTGCTCACTATGACGGTCCTCAAACGTGTTCAGATGATGCTGACCGCCTATGAGCAATTGGACACGTTGGTTGACGAGAGAAGATACACTGAAGCCCTGCCACTCCTCGGAGCGGTGTATGAGCTCGTGGAACATTTCAAGTCGTACAAGTCCATTGATGCAATTGTCGATCTCATCCGATCAGCTAACAAGCTCAAGATAAAACTGGCCGACCAAGTGTTTAAGGACTTCGAGCTCACCATGAACGGGAAGGACCCACTCAACGAGGTTGAGCTGAGAAGCGCGTGTGAAGTTATGGACTTGTTGGGCGGTGAATACCACGACAGATTGGCTCTGTGGTTCTGCAACCAGCAGCTGAAGGAGATCAAGAACATCTTTGTCGCCAATGACGAGGCTGGGTCTCTGGAGAACCTTTCCAGAAGATTTCTGTTCTTCAAGCGTGTTTTGAACAACTATGACGAACACTTCCAGATGTTGTTCCCTGAGCACTGGAAGATGGATGAGCAGCTTACCTCGAAGTTCTGTGAACACACAAGAGACGGCATTAAACAAGTCCTGTCTGACTCCGGAAGCAAGACAGATGTTGAACTTCTTCTCAACTCCCTTCAGCAGACACTCGACTTTGAGAGCTTCCTCAACAAGAAGTTCAAGTACACCACACCCGAGACCGCCGACATGTCCACACCAACACCAGCCACACCAAAATTCACGCATCAAATCTCCTCTGCATTCGAACCGTTCCTCCACCTCTGGGTGGACCATCAGGGCACATTCCTCAAGAAGAAGTTCATGGAGTTCATGGCCCAACCGAAACTGCCACAATCATCAGATGGCGAGTCACACGATGTCATCCCATCTTCCGCGGACTTGGTCAGAGTATATCGTCAACTTTTGGCACAGTGCTCCACACTTTCTACGGGTGCACCGCTCCGTGACTTGTCACAACTCTTCCAGTTTTGGGCCGTCGAGTATCGAAACAAGATTCTCAAACCGACATTGCCACAGCAGAACCAGCTCAACGACGAGGCCATCACATACATTGTTCTCGTGCTCAACACTGCTGACTACCTGAACTCGATCCTTGCGCAGCTTGAAGAGAGACTTGAAGAGCGGATCGATGAGGAGTACAAGGACAAGGTGAATCTGGACAAATGCAGGGAGACCTTCATCAGACTGATCAATCAGTGTTTGAATTTACTCGTATTGAAGATTGAGAACGAGTGTGAGTTCGCATGGAGAGAAATGGCCAACACGAACTGGTCGCACATGGAGGATGTCGGAGACCAATCGAGATACATTGTAACATTGAAGGATACACTGTTGAAGAACTGTGGATTGATGTTGCCAAAGTTCAATAAGGCTGCATATATAAACAACCTGTGTGATAAGATTGTTGAGGCCACGGTGAACCAGTTCTTGGCCAACTTGGTTAAGACCAAGCCTATTCCTGTGATCGCCGCCGAACAGATGTTGTTGGATCTCAGTGTATTGAAGGAGACTTTCTTGAAGTTGCCACAGCAGAGTGGGTCCAAGGAAGAGAAGGATGGGAAGAAGAGTGCACACTTTGTGAAGCACGTTGACAAAATGGTGAACAAGTTGGAGATCATTCTCAAGGTGTTGCTCACCCAGGACGCACCACAGGACGGCCTGGTGACGAACTACTTCTACATGATTGGAGACAAGTCCGTTGATAATTTCAAGAAGATTCTGGAATTGAAGGGCATCACAGACAGAAACAGACAGACGAAGTTCATTGACCTGTTCAAGATCCATCAGAAGGCTCATGACAACCTCGTTGACTCCTCACCAGTATTGGCCAAACTTGCGCTCGATCCAGAGCCAACAACTCCATTGACCAACACAGCACAGAGCAGTCTCCTTTCAACAAAGATCAAGTCTCCTGAATTCCCGAACTCACCAAAACTGGAGAACATCTTGAAGAAGGACAACTTGGAGAAGGGACTCAAGGAGCTGGCCATGAACGGTGAGGCTGGCGTGACTAAGTTCAACGAGAACTTCAAGAACTTTGGCCGTTTCTTCAACCGAAACAACAACAGTTAATCTGATGACTTCATTAGCACATAGTCCGTCGTAGACTCACCGAATCGTAGCACATCCTCTGGCTTGAGCTCGACAAACCGTGATGGTGGGATCTCCTCGCCGTTGATGAAAGTGCCGTTACTCGACTCCAAGTCAATAATATAGGGCAGAACCTTGACTTCTCCCTTGATGTTTCTCTTGCGGAACTGGACCACCGCGTGTTGTTTGGAGATGGATTCGTCGTCAGTCAGGATATCCACGACTTTTGCATCCCTGCCGAGGAGGAAGTGCGACTTGTTGTGGAGGCCGAATTCTCTAGTCACTTTGGAGTTCTCGGAGAATATGAAGAGCGTGTAGTGCTCCTCCGGCAGGGCAAAGTCGTCGCACTCGGTATACTTCAGCTGAGTCCCCTGGACGTTGTTGGAGTCTTTGGCTAGAAGTCCCGAGGGTTTGAAGTTTGGTTTCTCTTTGACAATGATTGGCCGTTCTCCTCGCGGTACGACGGCATCGCGGTCTCTGTAGCCTTGTCCACGATTATGGTTGTCTCTTCTCTGGGGTCTGCGGTCCTCGTTGTATCGTGACATCGTTGGTTGGGTGGCGGTATTGGTGGTGTTGTTGGTAAGGAGGTTGTGTTGTTCTTGAACTTTCGCGTGGAGCCGTCTATGGTGTTGATCTCTGGAGGGGTGCGGGGTGGAGCAACGGAACGACTTTTTGTTCACCTTCGTGGCTATAGGACTGGAAGGTACGAAGATACTTCTGGATGGAACCAACACACAATTTACCCAGCACGGCTCTGAAAACTTGCCCTAGATCAGTGTTGCTAACTCGGAATGGATATGTAGCCCTGGCGCTGCGGCGCCTACCGTCTCATCGCAATTTTTTTTTCCAGGCTTCTCAGAAGGCCAAACAGACCCCGGTCTCTTTATCTCTGCACAATTACCACCACCAATCGCAAGGTATCGCCAAAATGGGTAAAGTCAGAGGAAGAAGAAATCAGAAGAAGGAGAAAGTTGACGAAGAGCCGGAACTGAAGATCTATAACGGCGACGACCAGCCAGAGCAGAACAATGAGACAAAACCAGACCAACCAAACACGTTCTTCGGTCTCGTTGACACCACAGAGTTGGACTACTTCAAACAAGCCGAATCCACACTGAACGCCAATGCCTTCGAGAACACCGATGACCGTGCGGCATTTGTCACTTCCGTCCTCGAAGAGGCCAAGGGCAAAGAACTCAAGCTCGTCACAAACCAAATCTGCTCTAAGCTCGTGGAGAGACTCATCCTCCACGCCTCCGACCCACAACTCAAACGCCTTTTCAAAAGCTTCAATGGGCACTTTGTGTCCTTGATCCACCACAAGTACGCCTCGCACTGTGTTGAGACGTTACTTGTGCGCACAGCGGCCCTGATTGAGAAAGAGCTTCTGAACCCATTCCCACAGACCGATGACGAGGAGGAGTTTGTCACGATGGAGAACCTCTTCCTGTTCTTCCTCAATGAGATCAGACCGTTCCTGAAAGACATGATCATCCAGCAGTACGCCTCACATACATTGCGTCTCGTGATTCTCATTGTTGCAGGTAAAGAACTTCCATCAACTACGATGTCCAACTCCACTGTCAGATCGAAGAAGTCCAAAATCGCCAGAAAGATGATCGATATCGGCGACAACGAGGACTTCAACAGGGCATTCCAAGTCCCAGCAGCCTTCAAGGATGAACTGAAGATGTTGCTCGACTCGATAAAGGAGAAGATGGATCGTAAGACAGCCAGGGAGTACGCCATTCACAAAGTTGCCTCACCAGTGTTGCAGTTGCTGATCCAGGTAGAGGGTATTGTGGACAGAGACAGACCGTTCTGGCATTTGGTGTTCTTGCGTGATTCGGATGAGAAGGACTCTCAGGAGGAGGCGTTCGTTGAATACCTGCTCTCGGATGCCGTTGGGTCGCATTTCCTTGAGCACACGATCAAGGACCAGAGATTGAAGTACGTCGAGAGATTGTACAAGAACTACATGGCATCGAGGGTGTTGAAGCTCGCCAAGAGAGACCAGACGGGATCGTATGTCGTGCAACAGTTGATGAAGAAGCTGAAGCAGAATGAGACGAGAGAGATCTTGGACCAACTCATTCCAGAGATGAGTATTTTGATGACTACAAATTTAGAGATGGGCCAATCCATCATTGATGCCTCTGCTCAGCACAAGGATTACAAAAGAGATGCTATCATCGAGGAGTTGTCGAAGAAGTATACACCAGAGAACGAGTCTGACATCTTGGAGTCCGTGTTGCAGCTGAGTACATCGACATTGGGTAATACGAAGGATGACTGGCCTACGGCTGAGGAAAGAAGACGTGCCCTCTTTTTGGAGAAGCTGATCTCTTTTGATTCTCGCTTCTTGGAGCTGACGGTGGAGAACTTGCTCTCCTTGCCACAGGAGAGATTGCATCAGATGTGTTTCCACGGTGTGTTCTCGCATGTCGTTGAAAACTCACTCGTACCAGGTTTGGATATCATCAAGCGTCGTCGTCTCTTGAACGCCTTGGTTCCAAAGACAGTTGATTTGGCATGTAACGCCTATGGATCTCACATCGTCGATAAGCTCTGGCCATTCACGATCAAACTCAACAACTACAAGGAGAGAATTGCTCGTGAACTCGTTGCACAGAAGGAGAAGGTGAAGGAGTCGACTTATGGTCGTCTTGTGTGGAAGAACTGGAAAATGGAGCTGTTTGTCAGAAAGAGACACGACTGGAACTTTGCCGTTAAGGCTGAAGAGTTCGAGAAGTTCCCACCAAAGGCTCCAACTACGGACGACAAGAAGGACTCCACCAAGGATGACAAAAAGAGAAAGCATGACGAGCACACTGGTCCCTCTGAGAAGAAGCAGAAGGTTAGAGGTCGTAACAGAAAGTGATAGAGAGTACATTACTGTTTACTTAATGACAACGGCATATGTGGTATTACAAAGGCATTTCATTTTGGTCTTTCCAAACGTAGACAATCGTCATCACCAGACATCCTCACCTCTTCTCACCTTCAAACCGAGGAGTCTGGAAAGCTTATCAAATGCTTCAACGAGCTCTTCCTTTGTGTAGTTCTCAGCCTTGACGACAACCTCCTCAGGCTGCTCGGCTTTACCCTCCACAAACTCCTCAAACTTGGCCCTCTCCTCTGGGGTAGGTGGCAAGAGCTCGTAGAATCTAGCGAGCTGGACCAGGGTTTCATCATCCATCTTCTCAAAGGCCTCAATGTCACGAGGGTACAGCTCCATTGGTGGCTCCTCCCCATCCTGGTTCCAGAGTGGGGCCAAGAGCTCACCTGGACCCTTCTGGGCGTTCACGAGTCTGCGGATTGCTCTCTCCTCCAAGACATCAAGCTGGCCCTGGAGCTCCCCAACGAGCTGGACGATGTCCTCGTTCGTGACAAAGTCTGTTGTGTCCACAGATGGTGCCACAGGACGTCTCTTTGGTCCACCAGTGGTAGAAGATGGGTCAAACTGGTCAACTTTGTCACGGGTGCTTGACACCTGGAGACGGAGCACTTGCTCTCCCGTCTTTGTGAGCACGGCCTGCTGTTTCTTGACGAGGAGGGAGAGATCCTCAATCTTTTTGGTGAGTTCTGCGACGTCGGACATTGTTGCTGATGCTTGTTAAGTTGGTGGTGTCAGTGTGGTGCCGTAGACAGGGTTCTGGAAGCTTTCCGGGTTTTATCCCGTGGGCTGTGTTTGCTGTTTTGTTTTGGTTTCGTGGGCGCAACCACGCGACAATCGGCGCGGGCAGGTGGCGCAAAATGGCGTAATTTGGCGTAGGACTGGGGAGCTACAAAGGTGTTGAAGAGATCGAAATCATAACAGTCGTTAGCACACACTCATTCGTACTTGCCCTGCTCAATCACCAGGTTGTAGGACTGCCCCACTTTGGAGTGAACATCGGTGGTCTGCATAGCTCTTCCAACGTCCTGGAAGGCCAGTCTCGAGGCGACTCTCGTCACCAGAGATCCACCGAAGCAAGCGAGGGGCAAGAGATCCAGCTCTTTCAAGCCCTCAGCCTTCATATCTCCAAAGAGCCCAGACTTGTACGCCTCCGTCCATGCCACCATTGTAGCGATGCAGCCGGTTAACGTGTCACCCTGTCCCCCGACACGTCTGTCAGAGCCCTTCACGTCGTTCTTGAGCACCGTCTCTCCACTGACGATGATGTCAACACCTCCCTTTCTCATCAGTGTAACCTCACCTAGGGCCTTGGATACATCAATGGTCTCCTGGATTGGATCATCTCTGAGTTCAACGCCAACGGCCTTTGCTATTCTCTGAAACTCGACAACGTTCGGTGTGATGATAGCCTTGGAGTATCCCTTCAAGATGTCCGGCTTCTGTGACAGTAGGAACAATCCGTCGGCATCCAGGATCACAGGTGTCCCGTTACTCTTGAGGATATCCAAAACTTGTTCAATTGTGCTGAGCATCAACGGATCTCTGCCCAACCCGGGGCCAACAACGGCAACGTGGATACGCCCCAGAAGGGCTTTGATCTTGGGTAGAACTTTCTCTTGAACAAACTGCTCCTTTCCGTAGTTCTCAGGGACATTGTCAGATTCATAAAGGTAAGGATGAACCATCAGGTTCGGGGAGTACGACTTGATCACAGTTGCTGCCACTTTCTCGCAAACAACGTGTGACAGGTCGGCGCCAAACACCGCTGCAGCGTGTGCTGAGAAGTACGGAGCACCCGTGTAGCTGGTGGGAGCTTGTGTTAGTAATGATTCCAGTCGATTAGTAAAAGACAACTCACTCTTCACAGCCTCCGAACACCACCACTCTGCCGGCTGCTTCGGTTAGTGCGTCTGCTCTTCGATTGTTGCGGGGGAGGCGGAGGCGGAGGAGAACTCACCTTGACCCTTGTGGAACTTAGGGGAGAGGGGCGGCACCAGTTTTCTCACGAGCTCCAGCAGCTCGCGCGTGGAGGCCTTGTTGAGGTTCATCTTGAGGTCTTTGTAGTTGTGGAGGTGGTAGGTAGAAGGTTGTCTTTGCCAGAGCCAGCAAACGAATCACTCCACAAACCCTCGGTGGAGACACACTCGGAAGCCCGCGCCCGACAAGTTCGGGCAATTCCACCTCCCCCATTGGCCGCCCCCGCTGCCTTTTATACTCGCTGCTCTCCCTCTCAATTGCCTCTCCCCCAGCGACCCCACAACCCGTTTCGCAAGCAATCCACAATGTCCTTCCTCGCTAGATTGTCCCACCACAAGAACGCCCTCATCGCCGGTGCTGTCGGTACCGCTGCTGTCGCCGTCGCCGCCTACAACATGAACGCCAACCCAGTGGCCAACGAGCCGGCCGTCGCCTTCAAGAACAAGGACGAGTGGTTCGACCTCAAGCTCGTCAAGTACGAGGATGTGTCCCCAGACACCAGACACTTCACTTTCGCCCTGCCATCCGAGGACTGTGCCTCTGGCCTCATCACCGCTTCTTGTATCTTCATGAAGTACGTCACTGAGAAGGGCAACAACGTCGTCCGCCCATACACCCCAGTCTCTGACCCAGCACAGACCGGTACCATTGACTTTGTCATCAAGAAGTACCCAACCGGTAAGATGGGTAACCACCTCTTCAACCTCAAGGAGAATGACACCATGACCTTCAAGGGCCCAATCGTCAAGTGGGCATGGCAACCAAACCAGTTCAACAAGGTGACCTTGATCGGTGGTGGTTCCGGTATCACTCCACTCTACCAATTGCTCTCGCACATTGCCAAGGACCCACAGGAGAAGACCAAGGTGCACCTCGTCTACGGTAACAAGACTGCCAACGACATCCTGCTCAAGTCCAAGCTCGATGAGCTCGCCGCTCAGCACCCAGACAAGATCCAGGTGACGTACTTCCTCGACACCCCATCCGACTCGGTTAAGGCTGCTCGTGGCTTCATCACCAAGGACTGGCTCAAGGAGAACATCCCAGGCCCAGACGCCTCCCACCACGTCTTTGTCTGTGGCCCACCACCACAGATGGAGGCCATCTCCGGTAACAAGGTTTCCCCAACCGACCAGGGTGAGGTGACCGGTGCGCTTGCTGAGCTCGGCTTCACCAAGGAGCACGTCTTCAAGTTCTAGAGAGGCCCAGGCTATTAGTAAATTCTATATATCTAACTTATCGCCCTTGTGTACTGAGACAGTCTTACCCACGTAGAACTCGGCCAAAAGCGGAAATTCAAGCGAAGCCGCCGCCAGTGGTGATACGCCGGCCGAGAGACTCGCGGGGACAGGGGGTTATAAAATAATCAGACTTTGCCTTCTTTCACACCCAGATCTCCCACTGAAACCCATCTCAACCAGCAACAATGGCCTCAAGAATCATCGAATGGCAGAGAGTCGGCTCCTCCGGCCTTAAGATCTCCAAGGTGCTCATCGGATTCATGTCCTACGGCAAGAAGTCCTGGGCCGAGTGGGTGGAGGAGGATGAAGATAAGATCTTTGGAATCCTGAAGAAGGCATACGACATGGGTCTGAGAACTTATGACACCGCTGACTTCTACTCGAATGGCTATTCCGAAGTCTTGTTGGGTAAGTTCCTCAAGAAATACAACATCAAGAGAGACAAGGTGGTCATCCTCACTAAGGGATTCTTCCCCATCGACGACGACCTGGACATAAGACACATCGGACCACAGTGTGACCCAGTGGAGATTGTCAACTCCAAGGGTCTCAGCGCCAAGCACTTGACTGATGCACTCGAGGGTTCTGTGAAGAGATTGGGCACTTATGTCGACTTGTACCAGATCCACAGATACGACTACGACACGCCACCAGAGGAGGTGATGAAGACATTGAACACCCTTGTCGAGAGAGGGTTGACGAGATACATCGGTGCGTCGTCGATGTTCAACTATCAGTTCACGGAGCTGCAGTTCATCGCTGAGAAGAATGGGTGGCACAAGTTCATCTCGATGCAGAACTACTACAACTTGCTCTATCGTGAGGAGGAGCATGAGATGATTCCATTCTGCAACAAGTCCGGTGTTGGTTTGATTCCATGGTCTCCAAACGCTAGAGGCTTGCTCACCAGACCACACAGCCAGAGCACGGACAGAATCAAGACTGATCCAACCTTCAAGGCCCTGGGCCTCAACCAGTTAAGCGAGGTGGACAAGGTGATCATCGACAGAGTTCAGGAGGTTGCTGAGAAGAGAAACACCACAATGGCCGTTGTCTCCTCCGCATGGGTCATGAGTAAGGGCTGTACGCCAATCATTGGGCTCAACAGCGAGAAGAGAGTCGAGGAGGCACTTGAGGCTTCGCAGTTTAAGCTCACCGCTGAGGAGATTGCGTACCTCGAGGAGCCATACCAGCCAAAGAAGGTTGTTGGCTTCAAGTGATATTGAGACTACAAGTGGCCATACTGGATATGGAAAACAAACAGAGCGTATCATTAACTTCAGAGGAAACGTAGAGGATACTCAAGCGATGTCCTTGGATGGTTTGCACGAGCAGTTACCAGGTGTGCATTGGCAGTGGTCAGCACAAGAACACTTGGAGGCGATGTGGCCACCAGAGGCGGCGTGGTCGCCCTTGATGGCGGTGCAGCCGCAGTGTTCACACTTTTCGCAGTTGGCGCCGCATTTGCAGACTTTGGTGTGTTCGGAAGAGCAGGTACAGGCCATTTTTGATTGTTGTCGTATCGGTGTGGGTTGATTAGAGCGACGGGTGCTTGCTAGTCGGAGGTGGTGGCAGCTTTGGTGATCTTATATAGACTTCTCTGGGAATCCTCTAGGTCAGCCCATAGCAAATCAGCACAAAGATCTCAGTTGCGATACCGATAAAGTTTGCGGTGGAGTGCCCCAGAGCCGGAGCGCAAACATCGCATGTGACGTAAACAGCGGAGTCAAGTCCGAACAGTTCAAGGTCCAAAGACTACAGATTCAGTACTGAGAGCAAATCACCTTTTACTGGACCGCCTTGTATCCTGCATAATGAAGGCCAGAGCACTGTGACCACCATAATAACAACCTCATTGCCGTCTACGCAGATTGTGGGGTAACATAATCATCTTACATCACAGCTTTCTGCAAAACGCGATCCTTCCACTCCAGTAGTGAATTTGCTCACCCCAGATGTGGTGTCTAAAGATATCTCTCTCCGTGGATCTGTAAGGCTCAGCTCTTCCCTCTCACGTGGCCTCAATAACTCGGTGATGTTAAGTATCTTCGCTGGAATGGTGCTCCCGCTCTCCGCAAGTCGGCCCTTCGGAGACAAACAATTATGTACGACTCTATGGTTCCCAGACCCACCCTGCTCAGTCGGTGCTGAAGTTCTGGCTTGGGGTGAAATTTCCAGGCAATGGGCATAGTTCTGACATCTGAAGGTGTCCGTACTGGACTTTTGGAGAATATCATTGAGTTTGAAGTTGGCTCTACGGTGGTTGAAACTTGTGGAAATGAAGCTCTTGGTGTTTAGATCTGTCTCAGAAATCCGAGAGAGACAGAATTTCACAGGGGAGTCACAGCGATCCGCTTCTCCGAGATCCTAGTTGACCAGCATGTACATGTCAAGTATCTGAGGAGTCTCGCCGCCATAGCAGAAATGTTGTACTTCGATATTGATCGAGTTGTTCAGGTTATGGCCCACCAAGAACAGAGTACCGAGTACAGGTTTTCGTTCTAGGAGAGGCATCGGGAAACCTCCAAGACCAAGAACAAGATGCGGTGTCAATGCAAAGAACTTCTCCCAGTCAGCACACGTCAACTCGAAGTCATTACCACCAGGTTGGAGAAATCCGCTCGAGACGGATCGGCCGGCCCTCAGCGGTGCGCGGACATAGGCGCCCTCCAGGTACGTAACCAGACCACACCAAAAAAAAATATGAGGTTGCGTCGCTCCCGTTGCTGGTGAGAGAGAGGATATAGAAAGCTACTGTCGCTGATCTTACAAGTTGGACGTCGTCTTATTCACCCCAGTTGCTACATTATAGAGCCGTGATCTTTTCATTCTCACCTGACACTGATTTCCGTCTACCGGCCATCTCGATGAGGCGTCATCGCTCTATCTGCCGCACAATTCAAGTAGTGGAACCTCCCCCATTGGTGAGTGCGGTGTTGCTGGGCATGGTTCTTCCAATCTGCCAGATGTTTTGCCCGCTGTTTCGGCGTCATGAAATCTGTAATGTTCAGTGTTGTCCCATCTGTGGCAAACCCTGGTTCCGAGATGTGGATAGTTAGCTTGAAAAGAGTAGAAACTTGAGGCCCATCTGGACCCAGTTCAATATTCAATGGGTGCTCACGTGCTCTCTTACACTTCCAGGTGTAGCCCTCACAGTTGAGTGTCTGCCAAGTCGGGCTGTATGTACCATTGCCGATAAGTGTGGGGACCCAGTAATCATCCGCCGGCTTGCACTTGGACAACATGTCGTTGTTGACGGACACATGTTCGAAGTGGTGATTGACTGAAATGGTAGACTTTTGTGTGATATCACCGAAGTTAAAGTTAACACTGCGTGTAGTCTTTGACTCTGCGGTAGAGCCACCGGGGCCTAGATCGGTGTCAAATATTGGAAGGAAAGTGTAGTGCAGGGGAAGGTGTGCCCTATGATGAATGTCCCAGATTTGGTTTCTGTTAATATACTCCTGCCAACCTCTGGGCAAGCAGAGATCCAGATGCTGTGTAGTCTCGTCGGCCATTAAGAACGGCTCAACTGTGATGTTTGTGGATGAATGCTCGACGTACGTTCTGGATGGGCCGAAAACCAAGGGAACCAGATCACCATCCCCGAAACCCCGTTTCAAGAAGGGCATGGCAAACCCCGCAAGTCTGAGGTTGGCAACGTACATGAAATACTGCATCCAAAGGTCAAGGGGAATGCTGAAATCTTGCGCATTAGGCTGTATCATTAGCCGTGGATCCCTGTACAGAGACACATTGGTCAGGTCCCTGTGGACAGAACTCTCGGATTGCCCCGCACTCGGAAAGTTGGTGAGGTCAACGTCTTTGCACAGGATCATGATGTCGAGCACACCGAGACCGCTGGGCTTGGACGGAGGCGGCGTCCACTTAAAGTTAGGCACCACCGTGTCTTCTTGTAGAACTGTTAAGACCAATACATTCAGATCCTGGGTCACTTCTATCATGAGCGGTTTCTCAGCAGTATCGGGTACGGAGAGTGTCCAGTCAATGTACCTAGCACTTTTCATATCGAACTGACATACCTCACTTGGTGGAACACCGTGCAGGAGAAAGTCTGAGAAATGAACTGTGGCACTGGTAAGCTGTGAAGACCCAGGTACTGCGCCCTCAAATTCGTTACTGGTGTTGTGAAGGGCAAGCTGCCGGTCGATCTTCTCATGATAGTTGATAGCATGTAAGGTAACATCATTCCAAATAGGCATCTCCTTATCGAAGAAGATACTGATGCTCTCAATTTTTGGAACAGAGATCGAAGTCATCGCTGGGCACTGGTTTCTCCCATCTGAACGATCCGTCTTGAAGTGTACAGTTAGAATGCGTAGGTTGGGACAGTATAAATGTTCGACTTTGGAAACGGCTGTGAGTGTCAAGGAGCGGACAGTGGCTCTGGGCTCCTCAACAGTGGACAACGAGGGATCTTCCAGAAACGTGAACCCAAGATCAGGCTCGTTGTCGTCATCAATGTCCTCGGTAGGCGTCCATTTATCGACACCACGGCCATTGTCGTATGTTCTGTATCCTTTGAGCCATTTGCACTTGGTGTTCGCATCCAGGTAGGAAAGGACGGGACAATAGGGACCCCAGTTGGAGTACATTGTTTGGCCCTCACGTTCAGGAGCCAACAAGATGTAGACAAATGTTGTGTCGTTCAGGGCAAAGTAATCACGTCCTCTAGTTTCTCTCACCCTCCGGCAGGGCTCACTTCTCCCGCTCTCACCAACCAGATGACCAGGAACAAACGGCTGAAGAGATTTCGGCGTACTCTCGACGAGCTGTATGAGGTGTGAATCGCCCAGAGGGATGACTGTCTCCTTTGTGTACCCCTCCGCTGGTGGATAGTTAACCCTCCTCACACCTGGAATGTCGAAGTAGTGAGGTAGACCTTCGAGTTGCACCATTATCAGTACGGCATGTTCACAGAGAGCACTGTCAGCCCTTAGAAGATGGCGGATCTCGTGGACCGCGAGACAGCTGACGACCTCGAGCATGATATCGATAGGTAGTACATCGAGCAGACTGTTGATTCTGTGTGTGGCGGAAGCAGGTGTGTGTTCTGGCATTGAGAGAGTTTATAGGCGTGGATAAGTTGTAGAGTTCAACAAACTGACAGGTAGTGCTGGGGCGCTAGTCCGCTGTAACTACCCCGGTCAGGTCCCGGGCGGGCAGGTGATAATTTAAGTACGTGCCCCGCTCCGCGTCGCTAGGTTCCTGATTTGGTTTTCTGGTCAGAGGTCACACGGAAATGCTCGCACCAATACCCCTACGTCTGCCTCCTGCCTCTTTGTGCAGAAGACGGAACCTGGGAGCTGACAACAGAAGTCCAACATCAGAAAATATAAAGCGGCCACGTAAAAAGCTGTCTGACATTTTAGTGTCAACGAGGCCGAACGGCTACAGAATAGTAGCGATCGCACCATGAAGCCGAAGGCTGTCAGATCAGACGTAACTCCTAGAATATGTCCACACTAGTTGAAAAGTGAATTATGATGTGCAACTGTACTCCGGTGTGTCTACTATCTAGGTTTGACCGATCTAGGATTTGGGTTTGGGGTTCTTGTAGGTGTGAGGTACACTTCCCACCAAATGAGACTACCGGTATCACGTGATACTCACGTGCCTTCAAAATCATTATTGGGTTATACGGACCTTGGATGATCGGCCAAACGCATGGGCAGTTCCTAAGTACTACAATGAGGTGCCTTTAAAGCCATCCAGGATTAGAGTAGTTACATACGGTACAAATTCGAAATTCCCTTAACATTCACGAGAAATGTGATTTACTGTTTCTCCATGTGGAAGATACTGGTTACAACCCAGTCCCAGTCAACAATTTTCGTAGTAACACCACTACCTTTACTCAACTCCCTCAGTCTCTCAATAAACCCATTCTCCGAGCTGATCATCCATATAGAACCATCCTGGCTGACCTTCAAGTTCTTCAGTGTTTTCAGCTCCTTGATGGTCTTCAAGACCTTCACATCCTTGGCACCATGGGCCTTCAAGATCTTCTGGGCAGTAGTGGCGCCACCCGGGATCTTGGGTGTGATGTTGAGCACCAAACCATGGAACAAACCCTGTGCACTCTTCACTTCTCTGCTCTTCTCGACAAGTTTACCCAGAGACAGGCTCGTGAGAGCCTTGACGGACTTCTTATCAAACTTCTCGATGCTGAAGTCCTGGATCTTGGGGAACAAGCCTTGGTCACCAGGATGGGCCTTGAACTCACGGAGGACAGCTTTTGGAAACTCAGGTGAGATGATGTGGTCCAATCCATATGACAAGCCCGTCAAAAACTTCTCCGTTCTCATCAACTTCGGGGCAATGATGGTGTTCACGCCCGGCTTCAACTCCTTGGATATCGTAATCCCGAGCTGTTGGAGGATCTGTGTGTCTGAGCGAGACATCTCGATCTCACAGCCAGTGGCGACAGCGGTGACTTGATAGGGTGTGAGTGGGACAGACTTCTCCTTCTTGGATTTCTTGGACTTCGGTGTCTTCTCCTCCGGCTCTGCAGACATCGACTTCTTAGCTTCAGCCAACATCTGTTCTTCCTCACGTCGTCTCTTGCGTTCCTCAATCTCTTCGGGTAGCAGTGGAATATTGTGCTTGGACTTCTGCTGCTTCTGGAAGTAGTTTAATTCCTCCATGTCACTGTGAAGCTTCTGTGCCGCTTTGTCCTTAGCCTTACGGCCACTGAGTGGGAGCAGCGATGCCAAAGAAACGTCGCCGAGCTGTCGTAGTGCGGGTGTGGACTTGGCCGTGTCTGTGCTTCTTTTCTTCAGTGGCGTCTTCAACTCTGTTTCTGTGGATTTCTGTTGCGATGGAACTGACGATACGTCCTTCTGCTGTGACTCTGGTGCTTGGTTCTCTTTCTCCTCTGGTGTTGCAGACCTTCCTGCATCTTGTGATTCTGGGTGGTCCTGAGTAGGCTGATCCATCTGTTCATCCTGCCCTTGCTCTTCATCAACCTCTCGCTCCGCATCTGGCACCGGCGTGGCATCCTTCTCTGATTCCTCCTCGGCCGCTTCCAGATTCCCCCTGCCAACATCCTCTGTACCATCTGTTGCACTAGGAAGGACAGATGTGTTGGTGTCCTGTAGTGGTGGCAGCTGATCACCGTCGTCCTCGGAGTCCTCCACGACGTGTGTGTTGTTACTCTCCGAGTGACCATCCTCATAGAACTTCTTCACAACCTCAATATCCAGGGGAGTCTCACCAACCAGCTCAGTGAGCTTAATCTTCTCAGATAGTGTCGATGCGTAACGAGGGTGGTTGTATGGCTGAAGCCTCCAGTTGGCGTACGACTCCTCCAACCACAAATGGTTCACGATCTTCTGATTCCACTTGAGTGCGGCATCATACTTCTTACCAGTCGGGCGCGGTGAGATCAAGTGTGTGCAAGATGGGTTCAGAGACATGGAGAAGGTGGCACCGAGTGCTTCGATGAGTGTCTTGATGTAGAAACGAGAGTCACCGGTGTAGTTCGTGGCGGAGATGATGTAGCCGGACATCTCAGGTAGACCTCCACGAACATAAGGGTAGTGTAGCAGCTTCTTGTAGGGACTGATCCACTTCTGATGCTCCACCATCCAGTAAATCCAGTTCAAGTTCCCCACGTACAACTTGGATCTGCTAGCTGCAATGTATTCCTCTCCATCTCTGAACTGGCCAATGAAGAACTTGGCGCCCCGCAGTGAGTCAACAACGACACCACCGGACTGTTGAATCAGCGAATGTATAAGATCACGAGCAGATCCTGTGAGTTCAAGATCCTTGGCGAGGTAAAACTTCTTGCCATTGAGAAATGGTGTTCTTGGCTCGTATGGACCCTCCTTGTTCAACACATCCAGCTCTCTGATCTGCTCCTCCTGCTCTGTCACCGGAATCGGACCCAGGATATATGGTGTCTCATCAAGCTTCTTTCGTAGTTTGAGACAGTGGTCGATCCACAGTGGGTGAACGACTTTGATATCGAATCCCTTCACGCTCTGCACAGCAATGACACAGTCCTCCTGTGGGTCGGTAGATATAAGATGTGTGATGGATCCACTGAGCGTCTCCGCGAAGCTCCCTCCCAGCGCTCTCACACCGCCGTAGATGGCCTCCTTGTCAGCGGTAGGGAGCCTCCCGATACAGATGTTGACGTCTTTCAAGACGTGTGTTGGGTCCGGGGAGTACTGTCTCACGAGCTGGACCTTGCCCGTCTCCGCAGTTCTGAAGATGTACCCAGGGGTTGTGACCGGGATGAGGGACTCCTGGGCAAATGTGTACAAGTCGAAGATGATTGTGTGTGAGATGATGTGGCTGTGTCCACTGGCGATGAAGTCCTCTTTGGTGATGCGCTCTGCAACATCTCTTACCTTGTATGGCACATCGTTACGGTCACAGATGGACTGCAGATGATGGAGCTCCTCAGTGGAGAGCTCAGGTGAGGCGATGATGAGAAGGCTGAGGTTCTCAAAGACTCGTTTGCTCATTTGTTTGTGCCTTTTGTTGTACTGGAATCGCTCTTGGTCCGTGTTGTTGTTTATGACGCGTATTTTTTTTTTTTTTTGTTTTCGCCACCGGACGCGTCAGTGGTGGGCGGCAAGGCCTGAGGAGCACACACTAGAGCACAGCTCGGCACACTAGCGAATAAATCTAACATGTAATTGTTCTACGAGAGCGTGCTACCTACTTAGAACGTTGAGACCGCGCGTATATTAGTCAGATAGTACCAGCCTGTCCATGGTGGGTGTGTAAATGAGCACTGTCGGCTCTTAAGTGAACATGGAAACTGCATAGCAATCGCACATCAACGGCCACCACCAACTTTCTTGGAGAAGTAGACGCGCTCATATCCCTGATCCGTCTTTCTGCCAGTCTCAGCGAATCCCATCTTTGGATAGACCTTCAGGTTCTCGTGCATCTTGACATTGGTATAGAGCTCAATATTCTTCTTGCCCTTAGAGGTTGCATACCACTCCACAAAGTCCATAAGAGCCCTACCGTATCCCCGTCCCTGAGCACTTTGAGCCACCACAAGATTATCCACTAAAATTGCGTCACTCTCTTCTCCACATGACTTGAGCACAACACACGCCAAAATCGATTCACCCTGGCCTTGCTCCACTGGCACTGGCTTCAGCACAAACACGTCATAATCCTTGATGACTTGGACATAGTCATCCAGCATAGGAGCAGGCGGTTTGCCTATGCGCTCGATGTACTTTGAATAGGCCCCGTCAACAATGGCATGGATGGTGGTTGCATCTTGAGCAAGGGCTCTAGTGAGTATGACGCCGTCCGGGGCGGTCCAGTGGATTTGATTCATTGATCGATCGGTATCCATGACGTTTGTTTTGGTCCTGGTAGCCGGGGATGTGGTGTATTTATGTCAAGAGTCTGTAGAGCAGTGGGTGGGATGTGGGACTGGGACTGGGAGGTGGGAGGTGGGCAATGACTCCTAGGGGGGCATCCGTCAGCGAAAGACGGGAAGCGAGGCCCGCATATCTCCACGACCTCACTTTTGGGAGTACAACATCATGTCGAACCTGGCGCAATTCGTCTCATAGTGGTACGGCACTTGCTTCTTTGTGCATCCCTTCAGAACCTACAGAGCTTAGGAAGAAATCGTACATCATGACTCGTGCGCGAGCAGGCTGTTTCTCTTTGAGAGATTCTCCGACGGCCTCTTCACAGCGGGCGAAATCACGCTTGCTGGGGCCAACGAGTTTGGTGTCACCGGCTTGTTCATCCTTGGAGAGGTGACAGGAGTTGGTAGTGGAGACTTCGTCTTGAACATTCTTAATCCATCAGCGGTCAGATTAGTCTCAGTCTTAGGTGGTGGAGAAGCTGTCGGTGTCATACTCTCTCTGTTTTCCTTCAGCCTGATGATGGACTCCCTGACTCTCTTTTGGCGTTGCTCGTGGTACTCCTCGAGAGCCACGAGCTTCTTATGGAGTTCTTCCTCAAATTCCATGTTCAATAGGTCATTCACCAGTCCTTCTAGTGGGATGACGTCCTCAATGGCAGCGTGAAGTCTTCTGGGACTCGGTCTCAAGATTAAGTGGTAGAATGGAACCTTGTGACTCTGGACCAAGCCCTTGGTCTCCTTGCAGGTGGCGGCAATGTGTTCACAGATGTAGAGCAAGGACGACAAGTTTTGTCTTGGGATAGATCCGAGTATGTTGATGATGTTCTCCCTTGGCTCTTCCAGAACATAGGCCTTCAGCAGGGCGTCGTAAGACGTGAATGGGATGACACTGTCTGGGAGTTCCAGCAGCCAGAGCTTGAAGAAGTCAATGAGGTCGGAAGGACTCTGGCTTTGCAACAGCACACTCACCAATCTTTGTACCTTGACATGCTCAGATCCTTCCTCCTCGTGCGTCCCAATCCACTCCACAACAAATCGTCTCACCTGGTTGGCCCTCCGAATATCGATATCCTTACACCAAAGCTCGCCCACATCGGTGACCGAGCCGAGCCCACTGATCATAGCCTTCACAAACACAGGCACGCTCTTGCTTTTCACATCTTCGTCCTTGGGATCAGTCATCTGGTTCACCAAGTCACAGTCAAGAACACGTGCTGCACCGCCCCGGTGATCAATGTACTTCGCCTCAGACTTTGGCCAGTACCAACCACCATTGGCTCTCACTGTGCGCTTCATAAGCTCAAGACTCACAGACTCATCGTTGGTGTTCAAGCTCTCAATGGACTTTGTGAGGTTGGAGGCTCTGGTCTGGTGATCAGCAAGGACGGTCTCCGAGAAGTGCTTGTTCGCTTGGAAGAGAAGCTGAATGCGGTTGGACTCGAACTTCGAAGCTTTGTCGCAGCAGTCTTGGATGAGTGCTTCGAGATTGGAACGATCCTGGTTTGCTGTGTTGATCGAGTCGATGTACTTCAGGTTCAACTCATTAATCTCCTTCTTCAATGACTCTGCGTCTGTGGCGGTGCCAAATGTGCTCTTGAGACTGGACCAGATGTCTGCTGTAGGCGTGAGAGATCTTCTGTTGGACTTCTTTGGTGTGCTCGAAGCAGATTTCCTTGGTGATGGTGCCTGCTTAGGTTGCGGTTTGTCCGGAGTGAACTTGGCTGTGAATCTTGCGAGATCGGAGAACTCGTAGTATCCACCGTCAGATACAAACGTGTGGTTGGCCAACACTTTGTTCCAGTTTCTCATCAGGCCCAGGTTGATCATGTCCTGCCCAAACTTCTCCACTTTGCGTCTCGTGTCCTCCTTGTGGAAGCTCTTTTTGACCCAGTCAGAGAAGGCCTCAGATGTGAAGTACTCGTTGTTGACGCCTGGGATTGGAATCATACGCCTCTTGACCGGGATAGCACTGATCATAGCAGAGAGAATGTCCTTGAGATCCTCCACGCTATCAATCTTCTCGGATCCAAGATGCAGTGGGAACTGGAAGGAGTCGTCTTCTTCTTCTGATGAAACTGCGTCCTTGATAAGTTCTGGGGAACCCGCCTCCGAGGTGACAATGATTGGGGTTTCAGGTGTAGGCAGTGACTTTGCCTTTGGAGGAGTCTCGTAATGGACCGGGGTGTTCTCTGTGAGCAACTCGTCCTTCATCGGTTGCTTGGACCCCATCTCTGCCAAAGCTCTGACTTTTCCCGCCATCTTTCTCTCGAGTGTGTTTGAGTTCTGAACAGACCGGACGTAGACGTTGTACTGGCTCTGTAGTTTTCTCTTGACATCTGCACTGAAGTCTGCGTAGTCATCCAGAAAGTCCTTGAGCCTCAACACCAGGTCGCTGTTGACCTTGGAGTGCAACCTTTGCTGTGTCATGTTTGCCTCGGTCGCGTAGCGTGCCTGCTCCTTCATCACGGATTCGACGGAACTTAGCTTGACATCATCGCCTAGAGTGGCGGTAAATCTCTTCACAAGGGCAGTCTCTGCCTCCTCCTTAGGATACTTCGCGTCAATGAACTTCTTTTGTGTCTGTGCAAGCTGGCCAAACATCTGCGCCTCCAAGTCCACGATGTTGGCGTACTCTTCAAAGAACTTGAGCGACGCGAGTCCCTCCTCGTGGCCCTGTTCGAGTTGCTCAACAAGGGATCTGATGCCTGTCATGTGGTCGGACGTCCAGAAGACGTCCTTCATCTGTACGGTCGTCATCGTCTGCTTCTGGTTTGCCGGTTACTGGGACCAGGATCTGTGATGCCACTGGGAGGAGAACCACATTCTTGCACGCGCCTGCCTGGGATCAGGCGTGGCGCGCGCGTCCGGGGCTACATAACCAAAAAGGGCTTGTTTTAAGCGGGGTCGTGTGTGAAGATGTGGATTTTTGTTTTCAGTATTTGTACAAGTTGTCGTGATAGCTCAAATGATTCTGCCGTGGTTTGGGTCCAGTTCGTACCCAAATGTGCGAGAAGTCTTGTAGACCGCGTCTCTGAGCGAGCCAATGATCACCTTGGCCAAACCCTGGTTTCTCTTGCTCTTGCCATTGTTGTCCTCATCGTACTTGTTGACAGAGAGATCGTTGGCCATTGTTGGAAGCACGTTCTCAGATGCACTGAGGGACACAAAGAGTGCGAATGGGATAAACCAGATACAGATGCCGAAGAAGGAGGCAACCTCGGCAAATGATGCAATCTTTGGTGGCTGGTATCCGGAGTCCATTCTGAAGCCGCTCGTGGATGTCTGTGGATTGCTAAAATGCTGGAACCAGAGGTAGTGGTTGAGTACCACCAGCACACAGGAAGCAATGAATGTTGGACCTTTGAGGTCGATGAATGGGAACTTCGTGAGGTTTTGGAGGTAGACCCAGTAGGTACCAATAGAGAACAGCGTCAGCCAAAATGGGAAGCCATCAATGAGCCAGAGAAGAGCGTAGAGTCCAACAATAGCATAGATCGAGCGTGTCAGGAATCTCTTCGTCGGCACTGTGTGTTCCTCCACGAGTTCTGAGATGTAGTAGAGGCCGGATGCGATGGCGAGGGTGAGGAAGATGAATCCGAGAACCATCCCCATGTACGACAGAAGTTGTAAGAGCATTTTGTGTGGTCTCTATGATGGTGCAAGGGTTCGGAGATGAATGAAAGATAATTTGTCACCACAGAAGTCGATGGATTGACAGGTAGATCACTCGATGGAAAGTGCCAGCAACATCGAAATTTCGCGTCACCCTTTCGATTGTTCCGAAAAGGGCAATTTCCGAGGGGAGCTGTGACCGAGGGTAAGTATTTTAGGCGCAGGCGATGAGATCTCTTTGTTCCATCGTGTATTCGCAAGTTAACACCTGCTCCCCCTGATCCCACACATGCTCCGAACATCAGTGAGGCGTATACACACGTCATCCCCTGCTCAAAGCGATCTGATCTCGAAACTCCGGGCCTCCATCGATGCCGTCAAGAAGGCCAAAGCCGAACAAGCACAACACAAGGAGCCAACCCCACAGCATGTTACACCGCCACAACCAAAGAAAAAGGCACTCACCCAAGTTCCAGCAGAATTTTTGTTGAACTTGAAGTATCGCAACAAGTACCTAAAACCACCGTCAACAGGAGAACTCGCTGAGATCAATGGCTTTTTCCACCAAACACAGGTCAAACTTGAATGGACAACTGCCCACTTCCTCGATATTCCAGGTGAACGCCAGAGGCAAGAAGAAGAACAACACCTGAACTCTCAGGCTGACCCAGAAAACAACGATACCTTATCTGTGGTCAAGAAAGGTCCTACCCCACGAAGCATTGGCCTCCCGGAAGTTGTCTTCCTCGGGAAGTGTAACGTTGGCAAGTCTACACTCTTGAACGCACTCCTCACACAGTCGCATCTCAAAGAGAACCTTGAGTTCGCATTTGCCTCTAGGCGGGCTGGATTCACTCAGACTATGAATTGCTTCAACATCGGCAACAGATTCAAGTTGATTGATACCCCTGGGTATGGAGTTAAGGGTAAGCCCGAGCAAGGAAGACAAGTCATGGAGTATCTGGTCAGAAGAAAGGAGCTCAGAAGGGTTTATTTGTTGATCGGATCGAAGGAGGGCTTTAGTCAAGATGACTTCACTATCATTGATATTCTCGTCCAAGCTGGTGTCCCCTTTGAGATTGTGTTCACCAAAGTTGATCAGCTGGCTAAGGTATCGATTGTTGAGAGACACTTGAAGGAAAGTGAAGTGCTCAAGCTTCCAGCTGCACCATCAATCATATTTACGAGTTCTGAAACGAGCAGAAAATCACCAAAGAGACAAGGGATCGGTGAGTTGAGACACTCCATCTTTGAGGCATGTGGCCTTTCAGCTGGGATCAAGCCGCTCAAGTTCAACAGAAAAGTCACGAAGTAATGACAACACTTGTACATACACATGAATCAGGAACGGTATAAGAAGAGTTAAATTATATTGTACACGTTAACATTCGAGATATTCTCTCGCCAATGGGTGAATAGAAATGATGCAGGAAAACTGAGAACAGAACTTTAATAACGACCACCTCTGGAGTTACCTCTGAAGCCACCTCTAGAGCCACCTCTGGAACCACCACGGGCACTGAAGCCACCTCTGCCACCACCTCTACCACCGAATCCACCTCTACCACCGAATCCACCGCGGGCACCGCCTCTACCACCGAACCCACCACGGCCACCTCTGGCAGCACCGGCACCACCTCTACCACCGCTCTTTCTCTTTGGTGGTTTTGGACCTTGCACCTTTGGCTTTGGAAGGAATCTCTCGATTGGGAGAAGCTTATCTGGAGCGATGAAGAACTTGTCACCAGCCTTGAAACTGGTAGCCTGGACACCTTCGGATGGCTTGATGGTGAAGAACACCTCGTTCAATGGTCCCAAAATCTCGTCAACCTTACCGATCTGCGTCTTGTTTTCGAGGTATATTGGAGCATTGAAGTATGGGATCTTGGTGTTGATGGAGCGACAGAAGATGTCACCCTCGACGGAGTGCAAGAAGGAACCCATCTCAAGGACGGTGTCTGGTGGGCCCTGTGGGCCGGCTGGTCTGCCGAATCCACCACGGCCACCACCAAAGCCACCACGACCACCACGGAATCCGCCTCTGGAACCTCCTCTGTTCATTGTGTTATGTGTATAGGTGAAAAGAGGGAAGGTGTTGTTGGTGAAAACCAGCTTTTGCACGGTCTGTGGAGAGATGAGCTTCTCTTTTTTTTTTCACACACAGGCAGAGACACAGAAAATTTTCTTAGGAAACCGAATTCGGAAACCCGAGGGGAGAATCAGAGGCATGATATTCACGTGATGCCCGGAATACCCCGGCGCTTTTGGGGGCTTTGGCTTCAGGAGCTTTGTGTGAAGAAGTTGCAGGGAGATGAGCTCAGTGTAAACAAAACTCTACAAGCACAACACACCGGGCTCAAGCCTTTGCTCTACATTTGCTCACACAATGTCCGTCTCAAAAACAGCGCTCGACAATCTGATACGACGGAAGCAAGGTGGTTTCATGAAGCATACGCCAGGCTTTGTGGATCGAGTTTTGGCAGTCCTCTCAGACACACCATTGTCGGTCTTACGGGACTCATCGCTGTCCTTCTGCTCCGCCGACTACACGGCATTCCTTTGGGAGAGCTTCGATCACACCTGTACTGACTCATATGCCCTTGTCCTCGCGGCTGCTGTCACATCGCACTTCTGGTGCCACTCCACCGTCGCCTTGGGCACGCCAGACCAGCTCCGTACATTGATCATCAGATTGGTTCAGATCCACCAGAGATTGCACACCATTGGACACTTGAAGGTGATCGTACTGAGGTTCCTGAATGTCATGGTCCAGAATCTTGGGACCAAGGTCATCAAGAAGTGTGTGGCACCAATGTTCTCCATCATCTCCTGGTTCAATCTCGAGTACAAGCCAGTGGACTACACTCCAGAGTACGAGAAGGCATTGGACGGGTTGAGCACGCTTCCAAAGAAGGATAAGATGCACATCATCGGTCTTGCGTCATTCCCATACGCTCTCTGCGAGGAATTGTGCCAGTTGAAGAACGATTGCCAGAGCTTCGAAGACAACGTCTATGAGACCATCGCCCTTCTTTGCACCATGTTGTCACAGCTTCCAACAAGAAAGTACCTCAAAACCATCATTGAGTCCACGGGCGTCATGCCAGCGCTTGCGGATCTCCGTCTGCACGAACCCAAGATTGCCTCTCATCTTACCCTCTTGGAGTACTACCTCAACGTTTCTATCGACGAGTTCACACTGGAACCTAAAGCCTCAAAAGACATTCTGCTTGAAAGATCAGGGTACGAGTCCATGTTGCTTACCACACTCTTCACAGAAGTCCAAGACCAGCTTGGTGACTTCCTTGCCTCCGTACCGTCCTTGTCTGCCAACTTGAAAGCCACTGTGACTGAACTCTCCAATCTCGATGATGAACAGTTGGATGTTCTTCTCCGCTCAGTGAGGCGCTCCGTGAAGGCATTCCACCAGCCATCCCGTCAGACCAAAGTGCTGGTTCTTGTTCATCCCCTCGTGAGGCCTTCGGATGCTTTGTCCATCCTCCACAAGCAGCAATACAGATTCACCAACTTGGAGTTACAGGAGGCATTAACGGAAGGCCCGACCCGTTATCCGCACATGGGCCCACAGTTCCTCAGTATCATTGACTTTGTTCTCCGCAACTTCCAGATCATCAGGGCCGACGTCAACATGGCACTTTCTCAACACCTCATCGAAACTGCCTCGAGGTTTACTCGGAAGAAAAACCAGCAGAAGCTTATCGGTACAAGCCGTCACGCTGTACAGATCAAGGAATCGAAGGTCAAACTAGTCTCGGTGAAAGGTCCGTCTGGTGTCAAGAAACAGTTTCTCACTGAGGTCAAAGTTCATTTCGATGCTCATCAGTCGAGCGTCTCTGCCGTTGAGTGGAACACATTGAGGGCCGGTGACACAGTGTTCTTTTCCCATGTTGCCGTCAAAGAAGAGGACGAGAAGGATAAGAGCCGTGCTACAGGATTGACAAGTGTCAGATCTGCCACAATCTTGAAGACCAATGGAACACCACTTCATCCGAAGAGGCCGGTCGTATTGACACTGTTGATTTGTCCTGACTTTTTCTTACTAAATGAGAAGGATGAGCTGGCGTCTTTTGAGTCGGGACTGTACGACTTGTTGATCAAGTGTCCGGAAAATTTGAAGAACCACGCAGACCAGATGGTGATGATGTCACGGCTTCCAGTGTTGAGTGACTTCAGTGTACCTCCGTGGTTCCTTGAAGCCTTGTTGGGATACGGTGACGCTGATTCCGGGCATTGGACCAAGCTTCCGGTCTCTAACACTGCGTTCAGAGTGGGAAGCGTGAGCATGAAGTCTGTACAAGAGGCTTTACCTGGGTTTGAGCTCGTTGACAAGAGACCTTTGACGAGGAAGAGACATTCTGACGGTGCGGATGTTCCGCGTGCTGATGTTGGTGTCGTTGGGTTCAAAATTGAAGGTCAAAAGATCATCGCGTTCCCAGATGAGAGGGGTATTCTGACAGACTGCCACAACATGGCTGCTGTTCAGCTCTCGGCTATCTTCTCTGGGATTCACCAGGGATTGACAATAGTCACTGGACCATCCGGGACTGGGAAGAGAACTGTCGCTAATCGAATCGCACGCATCAACTTGGCCAACCACAAGGAGCAGAAAACATTGATTGTCTCGAAGGACCGCGCTGTCCTAGACTCCATGATGCAAAACTTGGCCACTCATGTCGACTGGTTGGACCTCCACACTTTGTGTCGCCCAGAGCACACTGACGTGGTGCTCGGAAAGGCAGGGGAGAGGCTGGGTGGGTATCTTGAGAAGGTGAAGATGATGGCCAGCGTACTAGTTGAGCAGGTCTCTTGGGCAGACACCTTCAGGACCGCTGGTGCCTTCTACCGGGCGCATGTCAAACCCAGATGGATCAAATTCCTCCACATGTTCAGGAATAACCGGAACATTGAATTCCTTATCGCCAACTATCCATTTGCTGGGTTCTTCGACTTCTCGATTCCAGAGAATGCCAGTTTGAAAGAAGCCGAACACATCTTCATCACACACTACACTTACAAGATTGAGGCTCTCTTTGAGGAAATCTCTGTTCTCGGGCCTATTATTGAGTCGTCAACTGGTGCCGATCGACTTCTTAGGGGACGTGCAAAGATCGTCGGTGCCACCATTGCCGACCTCATTCGTGTTGGCCCAAATCTTGTGGAACAGCAGCTCGCCTACAGCAACATCATCATCCTCGAGGCATCCCAGTTGACTGAGTTCGAGACTGTATTCCCCTTGTTGTTGATGAAGAAGGGTATTGTCCGCCGGGTTTCCATGTTTGGTGACGAAAGAAGCATCGGACCTGCTGTATTTTCCTCTCGCATCTCTGACATCACTGGTTTGTCCCAAAGTCTCTTCTCAAGACTCATCTCATCAGGCACAAACATTCACAGGTTCGGCACTCAGTATCAAAGACATCCACAGATCACCGCCTTGCTTGACCGGTTCTATCCTGAGTCTCTTTCTTGCAGCATCCCCAAAACAGATTCAAGTGTTGGTGGTGTTAAGATTACGGCTTGTGATCCCAATCCGGACTATATGGACGCCAAGCCACAGAGTATAGTTGAGGTCCAGAAGCTTCTTGAAAAGCTCAAGCTGTTGATTGACTCCGGGAAGACAGACATCCTTGTGATTACACCGCTCGATTTCCAGGCTCTTCTCATCAAGATGACAGCACAGGCTCAGGGCATCAAGTGTCCACCGGTCTTGACCGTTGAACAGGCCAGAGGAAAGGAAGCAGAGCATGTTCTTGTCTCACTTGCCTCCAGGGACTACGCAAGCCTCAAGGAAACCCATCTTGTTGCGGCTTTTTCTGCTGCTGTCTCCTCACTCCACATTTTCTGTTCACCCGTGGTGAAGGAGACGTTGAGCTCTTCTGTCACTGGTTAATTCACGAAGTTTTAATGAGTAAAAAGGTTGTAGAGAGGACTGGTACGAAATCGGGGTTACCCGCAGATCCCCGGTTTTTCGAAGGAAAACGGTACGCGCCACAACCCTGATTTTTTCATCGGGTTAAAAAATGGACATCATCGGCCAAACCACGCCAACGGCACCGGATCCGCCGCTCTGCTCTGTGCGCTCGCTCCATCTACGTCAGCCATGTTCGCCCTGAGAAACACATTACTGAGGGTGGCCCCAACACACACGACGGCGCGTGCCTTCTTCAGCACGTCGCTGCCCACCTCACAGTACATCAAGAAGTCCGTGCTCAAGATTCGTTCCCGTGAAAGGAAGGAGATCAACCAGCTGAAGCAGAAGTTCCTCTCCGAGAAGAACGACAACGTCGACCCGGTACTCGGTCTTCCTGAGAATCCATTCCTGGCCCGTCTCGATGCCGAGGCTCAGGAACCAAACGTACTTGGTAAGGGCTATCAGATGGCCGATGTGGAGAAGCTCCTCTACGGTGCTGTCCAGGTTCCTCTGCAGAAGGCCAAGGAATACGAAGAGCTTATGTCTTTGGAAAACACAGAAGGCCAGAGAGAAGCTGTGCTTCGAATCCTGAATATCAAGAACAGATCAGAAGCTGAGATCTTGAAGTTCAAGACGGACTTGGCCAGAAAGGAGTTCCAGAGATTTGAAGGAGACACGGGTTCCTCAGAGGTACAGGCTGCCATTGCCACTGTCAAGATTCACCACATATACAAACACTGTCAAGAAAACAAGAAGGACTTCCAGAACGTCAGACTTCTCAGAATGCTCGTTCAGAAGAGACAGCGGATTCTCAGATACCTCAAAAGAGACCAACCACAGAGATACTACTGGGCCATCAACAAGCTGGGTCTCACAGATCATATCGTTCACATGGAGTTCAACTTGGACAGAAGATACATGCAGAAGTTCAAGATGTATGGTGACAGAATCCTGGTAAGAGAGTCGAAGAGAGTGAGAGAGGAGGAACGTAAGCAGAAACGTAAGGAGAACAAGATCCTCAAGAGAAAGTCGCTCAAGGAATTGAGAGCTATGAAGAAGGCTTTGGATGTCCCAGCCTAAGGGGAGACCTAAATACCTGTAAATACTTATTCGTATGTTCTTGCATATAAAACTCCTCGCTATTGTAATCATAAGAAGTCCTTGATAGCGCCACCAACGTGCTCCAAGTCCAATAGGAATGTGTCGTGGCCGTATAAACTCACTTCCTCACTGAGTTCAACATGTCTGATGTTGGACCCATCGCCCTTGTGAAACTCGATGTTCCCCTGGCGAAGCCTGTCTGCAATCTCTTGCTGTTGCCAGTGTGGGAAGAGGATGTCGGACTTCACGCCGACAACCAGAACCTCTTTGTCTGAAATTGGCGACATTCCCCTCAGCAGATCAATGTCTTCCTCCTCCTTCGTCTTTGTACGTCTCTTGATCGTCTCCACCTTTCCCGGTGGGAGAGTGCAGACTTCAGCGGCCTTGTCGTACTTGCCCTCCTCGTACAAGGTCTCTGTGGCGTGTCTCTTCTCTTTGGCCAGCGTTCTATTCGTGAGCCCAAGATCAAAGAGGTCCATTGCCTTAGAGACATAGAGTAACGAGTTTGGATCATACTCCAACGAAAACTTGTTTCCTTGGTGGTCCAGGTAAGTCTCCACCAAGAAATCTGGGCACAGCGCTGGACTCATCTCTGGATTGGCACGTTCCCTCCCGAATCTCATTTCCCACTCGGGACCCGATCTGTACGTGACAGTTGCAATTTCACGAGCAAGCTTCATACCAACGTGTGGAGGAACGGAGTCGTAGTAGAACCCTCTCTTCCAGTTCGGATCACTCATGAGAACCTGTCTCTGTGTGTGACGCATAGCGATCGAATATGGATGCGATCTGGCGCAGCCACTCACACTGACAACTTTCGAAACACAATCTGGGAACTCATGTGCGTAGGCCAATGACTGCATGCCACCCATTGAGGATCCCACGGATGCGTAAAGCTTCTTCACGCCAAACTGAACACGCATGAGTCTCTCCTGTGCTCTCACCATGTCGCTAATGGACAGAATGGGAAACCTTGTGGCATATCTCTCACCGTCCGCTGGGTCAATCGAAGATGGACCTGTGGAGCCGTAGCAACCTCCAATGACATTAGTGCAGACGACAAAGTACTTGTCTGTGTCTAGTGGCTTGCCTGGTCCGATGAAGTTCTCCCACCATCCTGGCTTGGTGTTCTGTGGCTGTGATTTGGCATGGGATGAGGCAGATAGACCAGTGTGCAGCAGGATGGCGTTTGATTTGTCGTCGTTCAATGTGCCCCAGTGTTCGTAGGCAACGTCAAACTCAGGGAGAAACCCACCGTAGTCGAGGAACAGTGGCTCATCAGAGTGAAAAATCTCGAATCCAGACTGTACACGAGCGTACACTGGTTCTGGTAACTCGTTTGTACGTAGTGACGTATCGACTTCCTTCTTCTGGAACTGCAGTGTCTCTGTTTTCTCCTGGAGGGCATCGAGGCATGGGAAAGACAGTGCTGGATTGGAGGAATGAGGTGTGGATGCTGCCCTCACATGGTTGGCCAGTGTCTTTTGCGTCGACTTGGAGAACAATCTCTGAATCTGGTATGGCTTCACGTATGTGAACGCCCTTCTGGGTCTGATCATTTCGACAAAATCTCTGGGAGGCGAGTACACCAACAGGTGAGACTTTTCTTTGACAATATCAATCAAAAAGTGGCGTCACTGGGGCACTTCGATGCAATAATGGTAGACCCGCAATAGAGGATTTCTGAAAGTACGAGAATACGAGCAGGTCCTGGTGATGAAGCAAGCAGTGAAACTTCACCATCAGCCACAGGATGGGTTGCGGCAGAGAAGGAACAGTGGCTAGTGAATAGAATCATCCCAAGCTTTATCGCCAACGAACACGTGAATTGTCGCAACTCTCACGTGCTCTGTACATGAAAATCACGTGCAACCGAGACTGTGCAGGGCGGGGCCTACGAACTAGAATCCCACTAGTATACGCTGGCAACTCGAGACTAGTGATGAGCTAGTCCTACCTCAGACTCAGAGGAGTCTACTATTGAGGCAACTTGCCTGCGTCTGAATAATGAATCGGAAGGACAGGGCAGGACCCTCCCCAGGACCACAGCAAGTCGTGCGCCGACCAGGTATTACCTAAGCGTTTTCCACCGTCTGCAGCCGCGACTTGCGCGGGCCAATCCAACCGAACATCAGAACGGTCTAGTGGTGTAGTGGTTATCACGTCTGTTTCACTCACAGAATGTCACGAGTTCGAATCTCGTCTGGACCTTCTGTTTTTTTTTTTTTAACACAGTATATAGAAGTGGAATAGCAAAATGCCGCCAAAACCGCCAGAAATTTGCAAAGGAAGATTGAGCCGTCAAAACCTTACAAGCTGGGCTAAAAAAATTCATCACATGTCGTTTATCTTTAAGTATATTAGCAACGGCACTATGGTCCGGTTCTCAAGATGTTCTGTCTCTGGAATCTGAAAGCAATAGCGTCCTGTCGTTCCATAGCATAGAGGGCCTTGTCCAGTGAGAGTTGTGTGTAGTCCTTTCCCACAACAAACTCCCTTCTCAAGGTATCATATGTGGTGGAGAAACCAATTGGTAGTCTCTTTCTGATCTCCCTCTCGATCTTTCTCACTTCACTTTGTGTCTCCTTCGACATGTTCACAATACCTTGAGCAGCGGCATCCATGGTGGAGGCCTGGAAGAGTCTGATAGCCTCATCAACATGCTGTTCGTTGGCAACTGGCGAAAGCTCAAGCTTAGCAAGGGACTCAGCAATACGGATGATCGCCTCCAGCTGACGGACTGTGATTGGAATAGACGATCTTTCATCTGCCTCAACTTCTCTGTCGTGCACCTCCTTTCTGATCTCAACAAAGTGGGAACTGAGTTTCTCTGCAGCTTCAGGGGAAAGTCTTGGAGCGCACTTGGCACGACAGTAGGAGATGTATCTCTTCATCTTATCAAGTGGGATCTCGCCAGCCTGCTCCTGATTGTTGTTTCTCCCCATATGGATGTTCAAGACGTGGTTGGCGATGGAAACATCTCTGGCCTCGTTGTGATCGTCTTTGACAATGAAGATCATATCAAATCTCGTCATGATAGAAGCAGCAAAGTCGATGTTCTCACCAGGAGTCTTCATCTCATCGTATCTTCCAAACACTGGGTTGGCAGCGGCAAGAACAGAAGTTCTGGAGTTTAACACCGTCGTGATACCAGCCTTAGCGATGGAGATGGTCTGCTGTTCCATGGCCTCGTGGATAGCCACTCTGTCCTCCTCTCGCATCTTATCAAACTCATCGATACACACCACACCACCATCAGCGAGCACCATGGCACCACCTTCTAAGTAAAATTCTCTTGTAGTGTTGTCTCTCTGAACAGAAGCGGTCAGACCGGCAGCAGAAGAACCCTTACCAGAAGTGTAGATCGAGATTGGACTGACCTTGTCAACAAACTTCAAGAGCTGCGACTTAGCTGTTCCTGGGTCACCAAGCATGAGCACGTTGATATCACCTCTGAGTCTCATACCGTCTGGTAACAGCTTCTTGGAGCCACCGACAAGTAAACAGGCAATGGCCTTCTTGATGTCTTCGTTACCCCAAATGGAGGGGGCAATGGACTTGGCGAAAGCCTCGTAAAGGTCTGGTCTTCTAGACATAGCCAAGAACTCCTCCTCTTCTTCCTCGGTGAAGATGACATTACCAGCAGCATTGTGGTCAACGTCTGTTTGGATACCAACGACTCTGATGTATGGTGTTCTGATAGCGACTGAAGAAGGACCCTTCACTTTGGATTGATAAGTGGAGTAGATACCTGTGATGGTACAACGCGTACCTGGAACCACCTTGTTTGTAAGGTAACGGTCAGCGGAGAGCACGACGTGTCTTGGCATCTCACCAACTGGCACCATCTCTGGAAGCTCCTGGAGCTTGAGGGACTGCTGGTCAATGAACATGGATTTGTCGTGGACAATCACGTATGGATCTGGTGGACACTGACTTTTCTCTCCGTCTGCTGATGTAGCACCACAAGTCTTTGGTAACTGGACACCACCGAAGGCTGAGGCAATGTTCACCCTCTGAGTGTGTCGACAGGAGCGGCACATGATCTGGACTGATGTGGCCTTGGAGTGGAGTACGGAGGCGGAGATGACAATACCACTGATACGAATAATCTTGGAGATGTGATCGGCGTCGAGTTCTCTGATCGTCAATTTGGTCGCACCAGACTTGAGAATGAGCTGGCAGATGGGGAAGTTTGGAGGGATCTCGGACTCGGTGATGTAAACGATTCTCTTTGCCACTTCTGTGATGGCCTTCTCGAACAGTGGAACCATCTCTGCAGGGGTGTCCGTGAGATGCTTGTTCAGGTTCTCCTTGTAACCAATGAGATGGGCAGTATCAACGGTCAACGAGTACTCCTTCACCAAGAGATTCTCTCTCAGCTGGTTACGATAGACGAACTCAGAGTCAACACGGAAGTCCAAGATGAACTTCTTGAACGCGGTGATGAACTCCTGGTTGGTGTCCTCGTTCGTCTCCTCCCCTGGGAGGACACTGGCTGTGAAAACTTCGCCACGATCAAACGACATATTTGCGGTAGTTGTGCGTGACCTTCGGGGGATGTTGGTGCTGGTGTTGATGGTACGGGGTTGGGGAGGCGTCAAAAGTTTCTGATGTTTTCGCTCCTCGGCAGGTTCTGCATTTCATTTACTTCTTTGGGAAATCTTTCTGCTGTCGTCGAATTTTCGCGTTGCTAGGCGACGCGTCTGCGTTTTCGCGTCTGTCCCTCACACCGGGGAGAGTTGGGAGCATTTGTGAGAAAAGTTTGTATGTCAACACTTTCTTAAACGGGTTCACTCAGGTTGTTTCAGTCTAAGCGCCACACTGAGTACAGCTTTGTTAAAGTCAGATGAGTGAACTCTTTCCGCTCCACACAGTAAAGCAGCTCTCGAGCAGGTGAGCGAAGCCAAATTCGCGACGGACCCTACACTACATACACATGTTGAACACATCTAGTGTCGTTAGACGGATCAGTGCACAGTGCTTGACAGATAAAAGTCGCTTGGATTCAACCTTATCTTCATGTTCTTTCACGATCTACTCCTTCGATGAGTCAAAGACTACCCTGAGCATGATTCTCGTGGGGTTTGATCGCCAGAGAGATTTACCCCGTCTCTGATGAGAGCTCCAAAAGAGGCCAAACAAATACAGCTGAGTTCCTTTCTCAGCTACGTATTGCTTCCCGCTCCATTTGATATCAGTCATACCATTCCAACCATGATCTTCAAGACGCCACCATCTTTGATCCACTACGATGGCCTTTTCGTTCCACTACAGATCGATGTCACCTCAGACTGGTACATTCTTCAATCCCTCAAGTCGGCTGACCTCACGTCCTTGATTCAAGCTTACAACGTCCCAGATGCTCCACAGGAAGAGCTGAAGTTTCTTACCATCGTCACAGATGCGCTCACTTCTCCAAATTCCGTGTTCAACAGGGTCCCGCTGGAACAGAAGATTGATTTGAACGACTTCAACCCAACCCTCGACTACTCCGGCCGCGTTGTTCTCATTGAAATCACGAAGCACGAGACGGCAGCAGAGTACGACAACCAGACATATGTCGATGTCATGCTGGGTCTCTTGCAGCAACAAGATTTCAGAGTCATCATCAACGACATTAAGGGCTTCGCCAATCTCACCAGCTCTGCCTTGCAGCTCTTGTGGCGTTTGGAGCAGAGAGGTATTCTCGCCCAGGCAAAGGGTCATCTCCAGGGCCTAGTGGTCTCCACCACCGCTGAGTTTGACAAGCAGGACAAGCCACACGGCTGGATCATTGGTGAGTACCAGCAGTTCATCTCCATCACAACCTGGTTGAGAGACCTCGCCGAATCCGATGAGACCGTTGCTGAGTGCAGAACGTTTCTTACAGACTTGGCTCTGTTCTTGGAGTTCGAGATGACATACAGCCGCTCACACCCATTTAGTCACCTCTAAGAGGAACTACACCGCGACATAGATAGTATGCAGTAGCCATTATTATACGAACAACAGAACCTTTTTTTACTCTTACTTCTTACCAGATCTTCTCACACCTTCAAACCCTGGCCTCTTTGGAGCAACCTTCATCTTGAACTTTCTCATCTGCTTCACCTGATTCTTACGCTTGACACCCTTGTTCATCTTTCTGATGTTCAAGTTGTCCTCTCTTCTCTTGGCCTTAGCAGCGATCTGGTTCTGGACGTGGTCCTTACGCTCCTGCCACTGGACCTCAGACTTTCTCTTCTGAGCCTCCTTTCTCTTCAGGGCCTTCTTGAGAAGCTTTTCATCATCCCTAAGCTTCTGACCCTCGGCCTGTGCGAGCGTTCTGTTCCACTTGTCCTTCTCTGCAAGCTCCTTCTTCTTGTCATCATCCAGGTCGTTCAACTTCTGCTTCTTCTGCTCAATCATCTTCAAGTGGCCCTTGATGTCCTTCTTGGCTGGACCCTTCTTCTTGTATACTCTCAAATGCTTCAAGTCTGATGTAGCCTTCGTGTTCTCGTCGAAAACAATGTTCTGGAACAAAAGTGGGTCAGCCTTCTCCTTCTCCTCGGCATCGCTCTCATCGCTCTCATCTTCAGAGCCATCCTCCTGTTGAAGCTCAGCGAGCTTTCTCTTCTTAGCTGCCTTTGCCTCGGCCTTCTTACGACGCTCCTCCAAGATGGCTTCTCTGGATGATGGTGCACCCACAGCTTTCGTACCAGGAGCCTTACGCTTCTCCTTCATCATGCTGATTTTGCTTTCGAGCTTCTCCTTCAGCTTCCTCAGGTTTTCCTCCTTCTGCTTCTTCTCCTCCGGTGTGAGCTCTTTACTTTTCTTCTTCTGTTGCTTCGTCTCTGTCTTCAACTTCTCCTCGGTCGTTGTCTCCTTTTGTTTCGTCACAGCTGGCTCAAGGGTCGTGCTGAGCTTGTGTGCGTCTTTTGTGGTCATATCGATTTCGTTACCTTCGTCATCAAAAATCACGTTGATCTCCTCCTCTGAATCATTACCCTTCAGTGCTTTCGCTTCTGGCTTCTTCTGGCTTTTACCATTGGTCTGTGGTTTCTCCTCTTCTTCTTCAGACCCCTCCTGCTCAGGCTCCTCATCGTCGTCTTCGGCCTCAGCTTCAACGGCAGCGGCAGCTTTAGCAGCCTCAGCCATCTCACGAAGTTTCTGGCCGGGTATCACAGCTGGCTTAGCAGTCTTGGCTCTCTTCTTGGAGACGTCAGCCGCTGTGCCTGCCTTCTCACTCTCCTTGGAGAGTTCTGGGTCCAACTTGGCTCTTTTGTTCTGCTTCAGCTCCTCTTTGGACTTCTTCTTGGCCTTCCACTGCTCCTGTGTGTCGTCATCGTAGTAGTACTTAGCGGGAATGAGGGACAAGAGTCCATCGAACGCCGATGAGTTGCTCTTGAGACGCTCCTTTGCTGCATGTTAGTAATCTGTTCCCAGAGCATCTCCCTCTATAAACTCGGGGCGGTCTGAGAACTGATGGGCAGCGGCACAGTCAACTCCCGAGATTGAGCAGGAAGAGAAAGCACAATAACATACTTCTAGTGTAGAACTCATCTTGGCACCTCTGAATCGTGTTCGTAGGTGCGTTAGGTCAGCTTAACAAGAAGAATCACAGGCCCATCTCCTGTGGGTCCCACACACAAACAAATTTTTTTAAAGGCCCCGAAGGCCCGCGCATCGGTTCGGGCCGCAGGGCTGTACACGTGACCGGTACAAACAAAGTCCACAAAAAACACTTTCATTATATTACACTGTGGCAGACTCTCCCTCACTCTTCTGTCACATACGGTTTGTCTTGAGCAGGATGTTAACGTTCTCAGCAAGCATCTCATCGGTGTAGAAGTCCGATCTTCTAACGGTCTCTTCGTTGTAGCCCTCGTCGCCTGCGAGGATCTTGAGGAGCTTGGAGTGCGACTCGGTAAAGTCCTGGAAGAAGTTGGCTGGGTCCTGCGAGAGTCTGCTGTAGAAGTCGTACTTTCTGTGTGCGTTGTTCAGACCCTGGATGCCCAACACGATCTTGGTGTTCAACTCTCTGATCATGTCGTCGTGTTCTGTGATCATCTTCTTGCCCTCAAGCTTCCACTGCTCAATCTCGTGCAAGTCCTCCACTGGGACCTCAACATCGATGACCACATCACCCAAGGTGGTGGCCTTGTCAACTCTGATCTCGTAGTCAAATGTGATGGGCTCGGCAGGAGACAAGTGTTTGCTCAAAAGCTCTATCACGTCCTTAAAGTTGAATCTTGGGACACCAAACAATTTGGATAAGTTCTCGTCACAGTTGATCATTCTCTTGTCCTCGACGGCCTGTAAGTTGTTCAGCTGGATGTACTGCCAGATGGCGTAGACAGCGTCGTGCTGCGTAGTCTCCACCACGCCGAGAAGGTGTGAAAGTTCTGTGGACACCTTCATCTTAATAGGGTACTCCTTTGGTTGGATGGTGATTTTGGCCTTAAGATTCTCTGCACCTGGTCTCTTGACATCCAGTCCGTCAAACTCGACACCCTTGGTCTTGGGGTCGACATTCTCGTGCCATTCAATGACGTTCTCCTTTGGGATTGGCTGTGGTTGTAATTCACCCTCCTTCGAGTTTGGGATCAGATCGACAGAGATACCCGAGATGAACGAGCTGAATTTCCTTCTCATAGGATCTGTTGCGCTCTGCTCATTCACGAGTCTCCCCTCAATTCTGAGCGTCCATTGTGGCTCTTCTCTTGGCTGACCAGGGAGTGGAGCTGGGGTCTGTTGTTGTTGCCATGGCTGGTTTTCCGCGGTGTTGTAGACAAAAATGCGCAGGAGCTGCTTCTTGCGAGGAATCTTTGTGAGCGAGTCTGTCAGGTCGGTCATCTTGCGTGTGGTGTAGATGTCTACCTTCTTCTCGGCCTCGTGGAGACGTCTGTAGAGCTCGACCTCAGGGACGATGTTATCGATCACTGGCGGGATGGAAATGTCAGTGGGGCGGGCCGCTGGGAGCATGACGCCATGTGGCTGCGGCTGTGGCTGCGATCCTGCCGGTGGTGGAGGGCCTCTGTTCATCTTTGGTGATGTTTTGTGTGGACTGTGCGCTGCTTGACGGCTGTCGTCCAACGCTTGTTGTCGTTCCAGCAGCGCCTTTTTTCGTCTATCCTCAGCCCGGCGCTGCGATCGCGCTTTGTCCAAGGTTTGGCGGAGAGGCGCTGGCGGTGACGCGTCTTTTTTCCGCTCCTCCTTCTCCACCGCGGACCCTCTCTCTCTCAGATCCCAGCGAAACACCAGCCCAGAACCAGCGCAAAATGTCTGTCCAGTTCGCAGAGTCCGTCGAGGAGATCCCAGAAGATGACCAGAACAGGGAGCTCACCATCGAGGAGGAGTACCAGCTCTGGAGACAGAACTGTCCGGTAATGTACGAGTTTGTCAGTGAGACCGCGTTGACATGGCCCTCTCTCACAGTCCAATGGCTTCCTGAGCCTACCGAGGTGACTGAGACCGGTATCCTACAGAAGCTTATCATCGGAACCAACACCTCCGGCCAAGACACCAACCACTTGAAGCTCGCCACCACCTACGTCCCAGCCAAGCTCTTGCAGGCCACACCATCGCGGAAGGGCAAGGAAGTGGACGGGCCGGAGAAGAAGAAAACACAGGCTGAAATTGACCAATTGAAGACGCAGCAGACTACCAATGCCCGTCTCAAAGTTGTCAAGAAGTTCAAGCACAAGCTCGAAGTCAACAGAGCGCGTTACAACCCCTTCAACCCTTCCACTGTTGCCACCATCTCTGGGACAGGTGACGTCTACCTCTACGACCTGGAAGCTGACAAGAAGGACCCACCAATCCACCTCAAACACCATACAGAAAACGGTTACGGGCTGTCTTGGAATCCGCTTATTGACGGCCAGCTTTTGACTTCATCTGATGACCACACTGTCGCATTGTGGGACACCAAGGCCAACACGGAGTCCCCAGTCAAAATCTATACCGAGCACACAGACATTGTCAATGAGTCACAATGGCACAACCACACCTCACATGTCTTTGGTTCCGTGAGTGATGACAAGACCGTGAAGATTTACGATACAAGAACACACGAGGTGACACAATCCTCTACGCGTGGTGCAGCCATCAACACAATCTCCTTCTCCAAACACTCGTCTAACCTCTATGCCATCGGTCTTGCAGACTCAACCATTGAGCTCTTTGACTTGCGAAACCCTGGACAGAAGCTTCACACAATCATGGGTCACACTGACGCCATCACATGTCTTGAATGGGATCCACACAACGACGGTCTTCTCGCCTCTGGGTCCAACGACCGCCGTGTTATCATGTGGGACATCAAGCGTATTGGCGAGGAGCAGACTCAGGATGATGAGGATGACGGCGCTCCAGAGTTGTTCATGATGCATGCTGGTCACAAGGCTCCAGTGACAGATCTCTCTTTCAACGCCGGTATCCCATTCATGCTCGCGTCCACATCTGACGACAACATCATTCACCTCTGGAAGATCTCCAGAAAACTCACTGACGAGTACCTGGGCATCGGTGGGGATGTTGTGGATATCTACTCCTTGGAATAAAAAGTCAACCTGTTACTCTCTGGCTCTCGCTCAGCGTAAATCTCGGTCCGCCGGCGTAAATTTCAGCACCGGGGCACCCGCGAGCCCAGGGCCTGAAAAATTCCTCGAGTCGGCCCCATCGATCAACAACGGGCTCTCAAGAAATCCACGGCATCCACACCTCCCACGCTCGCTCCGTCCACCGTCTCCTGCTTTTCACCCTCCCACACAGTCATGTCATCCGCCCTCTTCCGCCAACCGGTGCTGAAAAGAGTCCCACTGGTGAGATACTCCGCCCTCACGAAGCGTGAGAACAAGATCCAGGTACAGCTCCTCAGAGACTTCCCGGAGTATGGAGTCAAGGGTGAGATCATCACCGTACTTCCAGGCCTCATGCGTAACAAGCTTCACCCTAAGAATGGTGCTGCATACATCAACCCAAAGATCGGTTTGGGTCCAAAGATCCCAGTTGTCAAGAGAGATCTTAGACAACAACAGCTCCAGCAACAGCAGCAGCTCTTGGCCCAGCAAAGATTGGCTGAGCAGCAGGCCGCTGCTAAGAAGGCTGCTGAGGAGACTGTGAAGGCATCGAAGAAGCAGGCGCAGAAGGTTGAACCAGTGGACCTCGATGACCTGCTCTCAGGAATCTCCGCAAGATCTGGTGCTTCCACGATCGAGTCCACCTCTGGCTACTCCATGATCACACTGAACGTTGGCCTCGAGGCTCTTCGTTTCTCTCTCGCGGAGGTTAAGTCTGTGACTAAGGCCTCTGTTGTGTCATATATCTCTAGTCACTTGGGCGTCGAGGTTCCAGAGAGTGATATCCAATTCAAGAGTAAGAAGGGTGACATCTTGGAGAAGATTGACGCTGAGGGTACTTACGCCCTCACGATAACCCAGGAGGGGTACAAGAGCGCAGTTAAGAAGACTGTTGTTGTGTCTGCCTAATCAGAGAGGTGTTGGAATTTGTAAATAGAACGGGGTTGTACATACATGATGATTCGCATAACCACTTGCGCGCTACGCACTCACTTAAAATCCAAAACTTATTATGCATTACAATCGTTAACCTAGTCTATAGTACACGCCTTTCAGGTCTCCAGCCTGGTTCATGCAGCCTTCAGTATAACGATGACGGAGTCTCCTCTGAGGAAGAGCTTGGAGATGAATCTCTCTTTTGGAACAGGCTTTCCCTTCTTGCCATTAGCTGTTCTTGAATTTTCAGTCCAGAGCTAGATAAATCGTTAGTATACGGTCAGTGTAGTGTAATAATGGGAAATGACTCACCTCCTTCACGTTCTCCAGCACCATGTTCGAATGTCTGTCAAAAGCTCTGACCTTGGCGAGGAGCTTGTGGTTATTTCTGCAACTTATCAGCACCTGTGTCCCGTTCTGGACGGCATCTTGTAGCACAGACATTGGACCATGTGTGAATTCATACTCTTCGAGTCGCTGGAGCTCGACATCCGTGAGCTGGTTGCGTGGGCGATCAACAAGGTCACTGTTGATGGTTGTTAGTAAGTGTGCTTTGTAAGGACATGAAATGGGCATCAAGAGCCCAGATTCAGAGCGTCAAACTCAGTACACATACGCCATTGTTGTTTATCCGTGTGTCAGAGTTGGGAGAGCAAGGAAACAAGCGTGTTTGCCACAGATTGATCCAACCCAACAACAGCCGCCATGAGCTCAAACTCCAAGAAGGCTCCAAACTTTCAGCGCACTTTGCAAATTCGCGAAATTCTTGGGCCGCCCGCCAGCCCCAGCAGCGAACTTCTGTGGAGTTGACACAAACTCTGTCCCTTTCTCAGCCGGTTTTGGCGAAAACAACGTCATGTTCTCGCCAGTAATTCGATCCCTCCCACATACTGGGGTACTGTTCAACCCGATACGGCGCTCTTTGCTGCACACGTCGGCGACATGCCTCATCAAAGCCAACAAACTTCCACCACGTCCGAAGATCAATGAAGATGACATCACAGAGGTATTTCTCAAGGGTGGCCAAGGTCCAGGGGGTCAGAAGATCAACAAATGTAACTCCAAGGTGCAGCTCAAACACCTGCCAACGGGAATTGTTGTCACGTGCCAGGCTACGCGCAGTCGAGAGCAAAACAGGAAGAAGGCCCGTGAGATCCTCGCCATGAAAGTTCAGCATCTTGAAGATCCGGAGAACAGTCGACTGGCTAAACTTGGCGAGCGAAAGATACAGCAGGCTGAAAGCAAGAGGAAGAAGTCGAAGAAGAAGTATAGTGCCTTGGAAGAGGAGAAGAGACTGAGGAAGGAACAAGAGGAGAGAGAAGAGCTCGAATTTCTTGCTCAGCTCGCCAAGCAGACAGGTCGGTCTACATCGTCATGAAACGGAATGAAACCTTGTACATAGATACTAAGCCACTCTCTGCTTTGATGGCTCAAATGGCATGAACAAAGCAAAACATCCGATGACACCAACAAACGCACCACAAGTCCACACAGGAACAGGACTTGAAGTGTCAGCATAGTAGGCAATCAATGGCACCATACAGGCAGACACTCTCGTTAAGGCAACTGCCAGAGCATTTCCAGTACCTCTGGCTGAAGATGGCATCACCTCCGGGGTATATGCATAGAGACAGGAGTAGTAGATGTAGATGGTGACGTAGATGGCACTGGAGAAACCAACGTTCTGTGCACGCGTGGTGACGGCAGTATACCCAAAGAACAAGGCCATAGAGGAGAGACCACCAAACACCATTACCCCACGACGGCCAACCCATGGGAAGTAATACAGAACCACCCCGCCAATAAGACCACCACCAATGGAGGCAGCGTTGGAGATCACAGAGTCGGCGTAGACACCAGAGAGGGTGTCAGCGGAGGTCTGAGCGCCTCTGGCTGCCAGCAGCTCGGGTAAAAAGTTGGCATAGAGTGGATAGGATAGACCCAGCAGACACCATGAGGCAAAGACAAGGCCTGTGGAGCGAGCCATCGTTTTGTTGGCAAAGAGAGTTCCAATGTGGTGCTTCGTCAAGGACATCGTCTTGGCGAAGGTCGGCTCTGCGAAGTAGTTCTCATTGTCAGTAATCTCACCACAAGCCTCAAGCTGCTCATATGTAAGCGAGCACTTTCTGTTGTACTTTCTGGCGATATTGTGCAGCACTTGAACCGCCTCGAAATCACGTTTGTTCGTGACGAGGAACTTTGGCGTCTCCTGCAACTTCACCACGGTCCATCTCAGCACGGCAAGGATAAGGACAAATGCAGAGTTCACAAACCACACGTATCTCCAGCCCATGTTCTCAGCAACAGGACAGTCATCGGCTGACTTACAGTAGTATCTTGGAATGGAGAAGAACAACCAAGCGGATAGCACGGCAAGAACTTGACCCAAAGACCACCAGGCAGCCATGAAAGTCACCAACCACTGCTTCTTTGAAGGTAAGAATTCCAAGAACACAGTCGAGTCGAGAACCAAGTTTCCGCCGGAGGCAGCAGCAGAAAGTGCAGTGAAGAGACAGTAGGTTGGAAAGTTCCCCATACCACCAGCCAGGAAACCGAAGAGGGCACTGAGGAACAACGACGAATTGAAGGCCACTCTTCTCCCAATCAAGTCAGCACCGAACCCCCAGAAGAGGGCACCGACGAGCATACCGATGTACAATGCGTGTGTATCCCATGGATAGTTGATGCCGTACTCATAGTGCACGTAGGTGGCCACCGATGATTGTATGTACGTCAGCTGTGAGTCCACAGCGTATCCGGCGCCGTTGAGACAGAAGAGTTTGAAGTGATACCAAGTGAACCCGATCTCGTCAAGGGCATCGTTGATCAAGCGGATCTTTTCGTTGAGAGCAATGTCCCTGTCGTTGAAATCAGCGAGTTCCCCGGCCTTCGGTTCGAAGCTGTCTGTGGATGCGTGCGAGCGTGTGGAGACGAGCTGTTGGTTCTTCTCGTCTTCTGGATTGGTCATTGGTAGGCTTTTATGTATAGAGACAGTCTTGTGACTTTGGAAAACTTGCAGACACACAAGCGAACTACGGGTCGTCGCTACTTTATAAACTGGTTGCCACGCGCGTGCCTACGTTAGATAAGTCCTTCACGTGTGAAGGAACGTCGCCCCGTGGGCTGCCGGCTGCATGCCCGACATTAGCGATATCGTATCTGATTGCCTACTTAGTCCCGAAAAGGCACCTGTTGTAGGCATCCTACGAAAGTCCTCCTGGGGTTAATTGGTCGTTCCACTACACTGTAACCCTTGCCTCATAACATATCCGTTTCGGTCTATTTGACCCTTGCCCTTATCTGTGAACGTCAAATGCAGGTCGCGCAGCACTACCTTTCAGGGGTCAACAGCAGCGCTTCACCTGTGGGGTAACGCTACAATACGACTACTCCTAACCGGTTGTTAATATGCTTATCATTAATGACAATGGTTCGTGACCCGGTTTCCTGTCCTTAACTCAAGTACTCAAATCCCTTCAATCCTTTAAACATGACCTTTCTTTTTCTTCCAACGTGCAGGTCACTGTTATACAGTCTTGATCGACTTGACACCACGACTTGAAATTAAATAGTGCATGCAATCAAGCATGTGGGGGTGCAGATTATAAGCAGCGAGACAGAGCTCAAATAGAAATGTAAATGTGGATCCCTTGAGTAACCATGGAACTGTAAGGCAGTCTTGTTTCTATATCCAAAATTTATGTGTCATAAATGGTAGGGCCACGTCTACCTGTTCGGGGGTTGGATGCGCAGATTTTCGGTTTTCAAGAAAGCCATTGTAGTATAGTGGTTAGTACAGTTCGTTGTGGCCGAGCAAACCCAGGTTCGATTCCAGGCAATGGCATTCTTTTTTTTTGCTTTTTTGAACCCGCCATATGTGATCTACTACTGCCTACCAATTTATGAAAGCAAGAATTGTTTCTGCTGCGTTGGTCAATCTTTAGATACAAGCGCTTGAAGTTTGCAATTTGTACGACCAGTCCGTCGCGATGTGATTTGGCGTTTTCTGAGTGGGCGCGCGCGGGGGATCGGACAGAGGAGGAATGAGATCTGGAAGACAGACGTTTCTCTTCAATGGCTATGCGATGGCTTTACCGTTATTTTGTTCAATTGAATATCTCATAAACATTTTCTAAAATGTCGTATCTCCCTCCCAAAAAAAAAGCAGCGACGATAATAGTGGAGCACTGAGCAAGACTATCAAAGCCCAGATGTGTTCAGATCTCCACCCATTTCTCTCCTTTGCACCCCTCTGGGATTCGTGTGAATGTGTTGTTGTCATTTTCGTAG
>JAJMKQ010000026.1:0-84142 GCA_030569395.1 Petasospora rhodanensis
TTTTTATGGCGCGACGTCGAGAAACACCCGTACATTTATGAGGGATATCTCCGATGAATCCCTCGGACTTGAAGAGATCTCCCTCATTCTCCGCGAAAGGAAGGGTACACCCAAACACCAAGACAGAAATCTCACGATGCCCGGTACCCACTCGTACCACCAGAAAACCAGTGTTTTCCTCAATGAGCTCTTTAAGAAACCAAAGAGCCAAGATCTAGGACATTCTTCCCTCTAAGCTCTTCACTAAGCAGTGCCCCATCGACCCCAACCACCGGCAATGACAGTCCCTGAACAAACCAAGCTCTCCTTCTTCCAGACCCTCCCCACAGAGGTCCTCGGGCTGATCCTGGCCTCACTGGACTACCTAGAGCTCCAAAAGCTTCTGGAGATCCATCCTTCGCTGAAAAAGCATGTCCTTCTTGTTAGAAACGGGCCTCCGAGATTCTTCCAAATCGATGGACTTCTCACAATGGAGGAGTATCCACGATCCATAGATGAACACGACTCCTTAAAGTCCCGAAACATCCTTCTCGTTCTATACGAGATGACACCCGCAGATTACAAGAACACCGTCAACCTCAAGTTCAAACAAGAAGAGATATACAAGTTCTTCACCACCCCGTTCTTTGAGCGGATCAAGAGGGGAACGACAACGTTCGTGTACAGTTCACGTCCCGCGCATTCGATGCCTCATGTTTCGTATACACAGGCGCTTGCGGAGTTCAGAGAGATGGGGATGAAGGTGATTGAGGATTTCACACTGGATCAAGGGGAAGGCGAGACATCACTCACTTGTGGAGTCGTACCACATCCATCATTGTTATCCTCAGTGCACTTCCTAAACATCGAACTCCCACGATCAGGGACACCACACATCGTCAGCCTTGAACTCCCACCTTGTTTGAAAGAGTTACGCATCACGTATCACACACACTTCCCTCAGTTCCAAGACGTGCAGTTCCAACCAGATGTGATAGAGAAGGAGCTCGTGCGTAGTCAATTCTTGAAGTACTCCACAACTTTCAAAGTCCACTACCCACACATATCCCTCATCGACGTTGATTCACAGACCTCGAACTGTCCATCTCCATCAAAATGGCAAATTCAGCCGATCCAAGGTGATCTCAACTTCTTGAACAAGTTTGCATCAATCTTCATCTCTGGAGGTGTCTCAGCTCAGATCGTGGACTCACTGGTTTGTCCATTGGAGGCCACACAACTGATCATCCATGAGACGAGAAGGGATAGTTCCCGGGTATCTGTGATTAATGCTCCTAACCTGATCTCGTTGAGATACACCACCCGGATCCCAGACTCCCATGCACCTGTGCTACACTGTCCAAAATTGGAGGCTCTACAAATCGAGAGCAGTGCCCGTGGACTCAAGATTGACAGCTGTCTGCAAAAGTTACCCAAGAGACTAAGACATCTCTGTATCATCCTCAGACGGAACAGAGGGGATCCACCACAGGTCTTCTCTGAACAATGCTTCTTTGAAAGGTGTAAAAAACGGGTCAGAACGCTTGTGCTAAGTGGTGTGGCAGCTCCATTTGTCACTAATACCGGGTATAAAAACCTTCATTTGCACACTGTACGCCTGAGGCTTGTCCCTGAGCTGTGCAAACGAGGGAACATCCACTTCGAGGACGGATACTCTGATGATCTGCTTCAGGTCAATTTCCTGTTGGATGCACCGGTTCTGAGGAGTCTTGAGCTTGAGGTATGTGATAGGGAGGAGCGGCCAGCTTGGAGAGACGTGTCTATCTCGTACGACATTGCCACGAACTGTTCATACCGATGGGCTGGTATCAAGGGGTCACTGCGGATCCAGGACAAGGTGGTGGCCCCGGACACGTGGGCTCAGAGTTTCAGGGATAGTCCCTTTGACCCTCGTTCTTGTCCGTTTGCTTACCTTAGGGTTAGGAAGAGCACCAAGTTGCCCGGACATAGAGTGTGGGCCGTGGGAGGGAGGGTGTACAGGCCGTGCGATGACGCCTTTTGAAGGGATTGAGGCATCATTTTTGGATGGCACCATTTCACTAGTTTATTTACAAATACCTCTCCAATCAATACATTAATAAAGTGAGTAAACTCCCTCTATATAAATCACACTCCGTGCCAATTAGAGTCTGGTTCATGTTGATCCCTTGGCCCACTGTAACATGCCATCCAATGGTACTGATCAGCTTCAGATGAATCAGAATCGGGGGAGTCAGAATCGGTGGAGTCAGAATCGGTGGAGTCAGAATCCGTAGCAGTTCCACTGCCAGGGTCATCACCAGGAGGCTGGACTTCGTTAGCTCCAATGGCATGTTCTGTTGGACCAGTGTCAAAACCCGTAGCAGTTCCATTGCCAGGGTCATCACCAGGAGGCTGGACTTCGTTAGCTCCAATGGCATGTTCTGTTGGACCAGTGTCAAAACCCGTAGCAGTTCCACTGCCAGGGTCATCACCAGGAGGCTGGACTTCGTTAGCTCCAATGGCATGTTCTGTTGGACCAGTGTCACCGGTAGGGTTGGAGGCAGCATCCATAGCCGAGGCGGCGCCGGGACCCAGTGGCGTGGGTGCCCACAAAGAAGACGAAGAGGTTGTAGCCAAAGTTGATGACAGAGTAGTCAATGAGTGGTCAAGAGGCGTTGTTGTTGTCGAAGAAGAAGGGCACGTACCCATCGTAGATGAGCCCACTGAGAGTGGCGTAGTCGAAGAGACAGCAGTCGTTGGCACCTCAGTAGATACTCCTTCTGATCTGAGATCTGACAGCGTCTTTGAGTCAAAGTCGTCGTTCTTGATGTGCATGATGAAGCAAGAGAGCTGTGCTGGTAGCGAAGGGAAATTTGTTCGTTGGCAGACAAAAGGTGGAGCAGGAGAGAGAGAGTGGAGAGTAGTGGGACAAGTGCAAAAACCATGGGGCAGTTTTTTAAATAGTTTTCGAATCGAACAAGTGACACAAACACGGAGTTAGCATCCCGCAGGTTTGTTTACCTTACCCGGGAATCTTGAGAATATCATCGACTCATGCGCCATGCAGTGCTTATATAGTTAGTAGATCACCACTTTAAGCGGCACATCGGTTGAAGATGGGTATGAGACAAAGAGCCGGTCTGTATTATCTGGTATCTATGGGGCCATGGTGAAAGGATATCGGAGGTACTACGTATGGGTCGGCGAAAAATGGCACACATGACACCCGAACACCACCAACACATTACATAATCAATGACATAATCAAATGGTGTTCGGGTTTATTCTCCCAGCTCCGAAAGGCCCGCGGCCACCGCCGGGAAATTCGAAGGAGGCGGGCGGTTTGAGCGCTGTTCGGGGGCCAAGGGCCACAGCCCGGTTTCTGAGTTGTGGAATCAGCGCCAATTGCCAGCACAACACGCGGGACCACAGAGCATGACGACGTACGACAAGGTTGTGAAGGTGTGTACTCTCTCTTGTCTTGTCCCCTGTCTTTTTTTGGAGCTCCAAGAGACTCTGGGAATGCATAGAAGTTCCAGAAACTAACAAACCCATGAAACCAGGGTGCCACCAAGATCAAAGTGGCTGCGCCGAAGCCGAAGTACATCGAGCCGATCCTGCTGGCCACTTCTTCGAAGGAGGACTTCCGGTCGGTGATGAAGGCGTTGCGTGTGCGTCTGGACGATCCGGCGTGGTCGATCGTGTACAAGGCCCTTTTGGTGATTCATATCATGATCAGAGAAGGTGAGCAGGACGTGACGCTCAAGTTCCTATCCAGTCGCCCTGACTTTATCGATGTGCGCAGGATTAAGAGCTCTGGAATTGGGGATCTCAAGTGTCTGGCCCGGTACGCTCGATACCTCAGCGTGCGTGCCAAAGAATACGATTCCACGCAGATTGACTATGTGAAGGATGAGCAGAAGTCGAACAGGAAAGATGGGGGCGCACTGAGACAGTTGACGGTGGAGAAGGGCCTGTTGCGCCAGGTGGAGAGCGTGGAGAAGCAGATCCGTGCGCTGCTCAACTGTAACTTCAAAGAGGTGGACATCAACGACGAGATTGTGCTCACGTGCTTCAGAATGCTCGTGAACGATCTGTTGTGCCTTTACCAGGCGTTAAACGAAGGTGTGATCAACATCTTGGAGCACTATTTTGAGATGTCCAAGTACGATGCCGAAAGAGCGTTGGAGATTTACAAGGAGTTTGTCGAGTTGACGACGGATGTGGTGAACTACTTGAGAACCGCTAAGCATTTGGAGTATGCCACCAGATTGCACGTTCCAACCATCAGACACGCACCAACTGCCCTGGCTAAGAGTCTCGAGGAGTACTTGAACGACGTGAACTTTGAGGTGAACAGATCTCAGTACTTGGCTGAGAGGGCTTACAAGAACTCTAGCGGGTCTCTTCCAGCTCAGAAGTCTCAGGCTCAGGCTCAGTCTCAGGCCCAGCCACAGGCTCAACCACAGACACAGATGCAACCACAGGCCACAGCCCAACAGATTCCAGCCTCCCTGGCTCCGCAGAGAACATCGACGAATCCATGGGCCGCACAGACTTTTGGTCCAAACGGTCTCCAGCCACTCCAGGTGCAGTTCACACAGGGTCTCCAGCCAATTGCGGCCTTGCAGCCACAGCCAACCAACAACCCGTTCCTGACGATGCAGCAGCCACAGGTTCAGCCACAAGTTCAACAACAACCACAGGGTATCTCCTCTGGATTCAGCACCGTGCCAGCATCTACGATTGTCCCATCTTTCACCGGTGCCGGGTTTGGCGGGTACTCTGCCAATCCGTTCATGCAGCAGCAGGCTCAGCAACAGGTTCAGCCACAGAAATTGCAACCACAACAGACACAGCAGCAGACCTTCCCGCAGTCCAACGTGAAACAGGAGCAGCCAGCACCAAAGCTCGTTGCGTCCAAGACCGGGAACAACCCATTCTCGCTCAACTTCAGATCTTCTACAATGTCCTCGATCCCAGAGCAACAGCAGCCATTGAAACCACAGCCAACGAACAACCCATTCGCCGCCACTGCCACTGCGGACGCGACGAGATCTACAACGTTCACAGGCCCCATCACCGCCCAGGCCACGGGGAACAACCCATTCGTGAAGCAGTACACCTCGAACCGGATCTCGATGGCAGGGGCACCACCGTCGTTTGGCGGGCTCGAGAATCTGCCTACGCAGCCCGTGTTCCCGCAGACGATCCAGGAGCAGCGCACGGGCCAGTTCCAGCAACAGGCGCAGTTTGGGCTCCAGCAGCAGTTGCAGGCCCAGCACACGCAGCAGATGCAATTGCAACAGCAACAGATGCAACAACAGCAACAACCGCTGTACTCCACCTACGACGGGCCAAGTCTCATCTGAAGCCCCCCCATTTCTTTTTGTACATCTCCATCTACCACAGATTAATCTAATGCCTCTTATGTAGTGCTGTGCCCCGTACCAGGCCTCCGAAAAGGGCTGTTTTGATTTGTTTTGCCTTTTGAAGCCGGGTGACAGCCACTGAAGCTCCATAACGCCAACAGCCAAAGCACCAGATGCCCCGCAAGAGAAAGAACAGCGAAGAGCCTGAGAGTCTGCGCTCAGAGACGGAGTTTGTCGGTGCGATGCCCATGAACGTTTCCGTGTCGAGTGGTGGTCCATCCAGTGGCGGCGGGAACAAGGGCACAACGTCCTCCTCCATCATCGGCATCTCCCGCACCATCGCCGCGTGCCAGCGGTGTCGCCAGAAGAAGACCAAGTGCGACCAGCTCTTCCCCAGCTGCTCCCGGTGTCTCAAGGCCAACGTGGACTGTGTGGGGCTGGACCCGGCCACGGGGCGTGAAGTGCCCCGGTCGTATGTCATTTCATTGGAGAACAGGATCCAGGAGCTCGAGGAGCTGTTGAAGCAGAAGAACATCGACCCGAGTCAGCCTCCTGCTGCTGCTGCTGTGGCTCCTGCGGTGGCAAGGAGCCCGCTGAACGAGTTCAGGGCCAGTCCACGGTCCGCAGCGTCCAGTGTGACGAGTGGCGGTGGACATCCGGACTCCATTGGGTCCAGTCTGCGCATGGCGATCCCGAACAACAAGACAGACACCTCGAGTCTGTCGTTCTACATCGGTGATTCTTCGGGGATCTCCTTCGCTAAGCTGCTCTTCACAGCGGTCAACTTCCACCCGGGCGCCATCAACGAGAACAACTCCATCACAACGCGTTTGCCCCTGAACGAGGCAGAGACGGACGTTGCCGTGGGGCTTCCCACGAAGAGCGCCGCGGAATACTTGATCAAGAGCTACTTCGAGCAGTCCAACACACAGATGCCTCTCTTGCACAGAGAGTACTTCATCGACCACTACTTCCGCCCCGTGTATGGCCAGTTGTCGCCGAACGTGAAGCTCGCTGCGAACTATACAAAGATGAACATCGACACTACACCCATTGCCGAAGAGGACACGTGGTACCACGAGTATCAGAAGAGCGGGAGCATACACTGCACAGCCACAGATACTCCAGAGAGACTGCATCGCCCCTTGTTCTTCCTCAATCTGGTGTTTGCCATTGCGTCCTCGATCAACCTGCTCCATTATGGGCCTGCAACCTCCAACGCTTACAAGCAGCAGGCGATGGTGTTTGCGGACTCGATCTACCAAAGTGACGACAGATTGGAGTGTTTGCAAGGTTTGTTGCTCCTGACGTTGTACTCGGTGATGAGACCCTCGACTCCCGGTGTGTGGTACATCCTGGGAACATCGCTCAGGCTGTGTGTGGACTTGGGGTTGCACACTGAGAAGCTGAACAACCAGTTCTCGCCCTTTGTGAAGGATATGCGGAGACGATTGTTCTGGTGTGCCTATTCTCTGGACCGTCAGGTTTGTGTCTATTTGGGAAGACCGTTTGGGATCCCCGAAGAGTCCATTTCCACAAAGTTCCCCATTGAGTTGGATGACTGTCTGATCAACGTTGATGAAGAGGAGGACTTTACGAACTCGTCCAACTCATTGCCGACGTACAAGACCATTTCGCTCAACTTCTTCAAGATCCGTCGGATCCAGGCTGAAATCCTACAAGTGCTCTACTTCACGTCGTCTACACTCCCGCGGTTCTACAACTCGCTGAACGACTGGAAGCTCAAGATTGACAACCAGTTGGAGCACTGGTTCAAGACGATCCCGCTCAAGTCGTCGAGGAAGTGCAACTGTGATTTCAACTTTGAGTTCTTCAAGCTCAACTACTACCACACCAAATTGCTTTTGTTTGGCGTGACGCCCAAGAACTCCAAACCGAACAACAACACTTTGCGGATCATCTTTGAGAGCTCAAGAGGGATCATGAACTGCTACATCGAGCTGTACAAGGCCGAAGCGATCAACTACACGTGGTCAGCAGTGCATAACCTGTTCATGGCTGGTACCTCGTTCTTCTACTCAATCTACAACTGTTCAGAGACGCTGATAACGCTGGATGAGTTTGAGAACGTGACGCGTGCGGTGATTGATGCACTCAACTCTCTTGTCAAGTCGTGTGAAGCGGCCACCTCCACAGTGGAGATCTTTGAGATCCTGAGTCTGGCCATTGTGCGGCTTAAGTTTGACGGTGGTGACGTTGCTGGAGGTGGATACCTCAGTGCCACGGACATTAACGACATTGACAAGTTCTTTGAGCAGTTGAACGACAAGACGGAGACACAGGAGCCTCAACCACAGGAGCAGATGACTGCCTTCCCAGAGACGTATGCCGTGAACGGACCACCACCGATCAGAGACCACCGCGGGATCCTCAACGGTAACACTTTTGAAGACAACTACCCTTCGTTGTCCACGCCACCTGGGAGCGGACTGGATTACGTCTCCTCACAGGATTTCGAGCAGCAGCGCATCTTTGAACTGATGAACCAGGTGTCGAGCGAGACGATATACCGCCAGCTGTTCGGACAGAGTGGGTTCACCCAATAAGTCTTACAATGGATTGTGTCTGATTTGCGAGAGAGCGTGTAGGTTGCGGGTGTCCGTCTTGTCCAGCGCCTGTTCCACGACTTTGATGCTCAGGATCCGCGTGGTGTGTCCGTCGTAGAGACCCTGCACGTCGACCACGGTGCCTGTGTAGCACAGCTGTGGGTCCTCCAACACGAGGTCGTCATCCATCGTGAGTTCTGTTGTTGTAGTTGGATGCTGGGACAGAGTGTTGAGCGAGCGGACGAGGATGCGGGCGTTGAGCGCGTCGTAGTCAACGACGGAGCCCAGGATGCGCACTGTCTCGACACAGTTCGGTCTGTGGTGCTCGGGGAGTCTGGAGACGTCGGTGACGAGGTGGGACATTGCTGCTTTGTCTCCTTTGTCTCCTTTTGCTGTTGTTGTTTTATGGGCCACGGCGCGCGATGTTTACAAATTTTGCACAAAACGTCCAACAACACCCGCACACATCACTCCAAAGGCCACAATGCTCCGCCACCTCCGCCGCTTTGGGACGTTCAGACCAGGAGACACGGTGCTCATCCGGTCCGTTGTGCGGTCAGACCGCGTGTGGCTCACTGAACCTTTGAAAGAAGGAGGCAAGACGAACATCCAGGGCGGGCAGCAGATCTTGCACGACCAACTCCTGGGGCTCAAGTCCCGCTCCATCGTCGGTTCCAGCGAGGAAGGAAACTCCTTCATCGCAGTGCACGCGTCGACAGAGGACTACATCAACCTGGGCAAACGTGCTGCACAGCCGATCTACCCATTTGACGCCAACGCCATCGTCGCTTTGGCAGATTTGCACGTTGACTACCCTGACAAAGCATCGCCTCCACTACAATTCTTCGAAGCAGGGACCGGACACGGATCATTAACGCTGGCCATCTGTTCACGGATCCATGCTGCGAATTGTTACCTGCGGGAGGGCCACAGAGGCGCAGTGCTCCATTCTATCGACCGCAATGTGAACCATTCGAACGTTGGACGTAAGACCGTGGGCAACTTCCGCAGAGGGATCTACAAAAGCGACGTTGAGTTCCACATCGCAGAGTCTCCTGCTGAGTGGTTGGCAAGCGATGTGGCACAGCAGTGGAGGAGTCAGGATCCAGAGGGAGAAGCAGGGGAGGGGTTCTTGAGTGGTGCGTTCCTCGATCTGCCAGATATGGTGCCCAATCTGGAGTCTCTGGCCCAAGAGTTGAAACAGGACGCCCCTCTGGTGATCTTCTGCCCCTCGGTGAATCAGATCATCGACGTGATCAAAGCGGTGAAGAAGAGCCAGGGAGCCATCAAACTCTCGCATATCCGCACGATCCAGCTCGTCCCCGGTGTTGGAGGTGGACTACAGGACTGGGACACACGGTACACGGTGGTGAGAAGCACCGGTGAAGAGGCTGTGGTGTGCAGACCGCGCGTGGGCTCCAGACTCGTTGGTGGTGGGTTCGTGGGACTGTTCAAGAAGCTGCCCAACTCTGCCGTGATCAAGACGAAGCTACTGCCCGAGGAGTGATAACCCTTTTGTATATAGAAAGTTATAAAACGGAACCAAATTCAAAACCTTTTCAGAAAAAACTAGTGTACAAAATGCAATGGGGGTAAAACAGAGAAATGGATCATAACACACGCTTGGCCGTGCGCTTCTTGTTCTTGAGCAGCACCTTCTGCTTGAGCTCCTCCTGCTCGGACTCGTCGTCGGACTCCATCTCCTCGTCGGACTCGATGTCCATCTCTGACTCTTCCTCCTCTTCTTCTGCCTCTGCCTGCTCCTGCTCTCTCTGGGCACGACGCTCCTGCTTGGCCAGCTCCTTGGCGAGCTCCACCTCGCGGACTCTGAGCAGTTCTGGGTTGGACTCCACGAGCTTCTTGTCCAAAGCGAGCTGTCTGTCCTTGTTGCCCTTCATTCTGTTCTTGTAGAAGGCGCGCTCTCTCTTCTGTCTGATCTCCTCGACACGCGCCATCGCCTTGAGCGTCGTCGCCACAAGATCTCTGTTGTAACGCACTGGCACGTTTCTTCTGGCGGCAAACGTCAGTGTAGAGTCCACAGCCAGTTCTTTACCGGCAGCCTTACGGAAGGCCTTTGTCCATCTCAGCTTTCTCGGGTTACGACGCTGCTTGAACGCCTTGTGGCACTTGGAACGGCAGAAGCGGAACTCCTTCGCGTCGTTGCGCACGAACATGATCCCGTGGCCCGGGTACACGGGCGACGAGCAGAAGTGGCACTGGTAGACTCTCATTTGGGCCTTTTTGTCCTGTGGTTTGTTACCTCTTCTAGTTAGGGTTTGGGGAAAGAGAGCAGGCGATGGGCCGGGGCAAAAAATTTATCTGGCGGGTGGATGTCGCGAATATTTCTATGTTGAGTAATTACCACTTTAGGATATTAAATATTTAATATATTAAGTCCACCGACGATTTTCTTTTCCAGCGCCTTCTTCGCCTCCCCCCACCCACAACTCCTTGACTACTAGACAATACTAGACAACAACCAACCAGATGTCCCAGACCATCGAGATACCGACACTGCCCGTCCCAGGCGAGCAGCCACAGCAGCCACAACAGCTCGTTCTCGGGGGCTCCAACGCTCCAGCACAGCAGCAGCAGCCTCCGCAGGGAACAGCGGACTACTACTTCGACCAGGCGCTCACGGCGATGGGCAACCACCCGTGGATCACAGGCCTTGGTGGGTTTGCACTGGCCTACGTTGTTGCCGGCACTTTCAAGTCCAACCAGCCGGGAATCAACGGCAAGGCCTTCCACAAAGGTGGCTTCGGAGCCAAGATGAGCAGAAAGGAGGCGCTCCAGATCCTCAACCTCAGAGAGTCTACGCTCACAAAGAAGAAGCTCAAGGACACACACAGACGCATTATGCTCGCTAATCACCCGGACAAGGGTGGCTCTCCATACCTGGCTACGAAGATCAACGAGGCCAAGGACTTCCTCGTCAAGGCTGGTATCAGCAAATAAAAATCCTTTCTCTCTCTTGTATATAAATCACTTTGCCACAATCGACACCACATCCTCGTCATGCACCGGGTGCTGCAGCCCACACTTCTGCGGATTGTGCTTCGTAGAGGACCCCCACACCAGCGCGTACTTGAAGGTGTTTTTGAAATCACGGTGGATGGCATTGCACACGTCTTCGATAGTACTGTTGTTTCTGACAACCATCGGATCTTCAAAGTTCACAGCAACGCCACGACGCTTGGTGTACAGCTTGAGCAAGTCCAGCTTGTACCAAATCTCCTCAATCACGTCCTGAATTCCCAAGTCCATCTCACAACTCATTACAGCAGTGTTGGGCTCACGGGCAATCCTGTCCACCTCTTCCAACGACACAGCGTCAATCTTGTTGTACACGTACAGACACTTGATATAACTTCTGTGCGACTCATTGATCACGTCAATGAAGTCCTCCACTGTACAGTTCTCGTCCCTCACCAGCACATCCGCGTTGTGTACTTTGTAATCCCTCAAAATCCCCTGCACGATCTTCTCATCCAGATATTTCGGTGGAGAAGTGTACGAGAACTTGACACCTCCAGAGCTCTTCTGCTTGAAATAGATGTTCGGCTTCTCCTTGTTCAATCTGATCCCGACACTCTCCAACTCCCTTTCCAAAATGGCACGTTGGTCAGCGCCCTTCGTAGCATCCAGCACAACGAGGATCAAATCCGCAGTCTTCGCAGTGGCAATCACTTGACGACCACGACCTTTGCCCTCCGAGGCACCGTCAATGATCCCCGGTAAGTCCACAATCTGGATCCGTGCGTTCTGATACTCCAACACACCGGGCACAGAAGTCAGCGTCGTGAACGCGTAGCTCGCCACTTCGGACTTGGTCTTGGTGATCTTGGACAAGAAGGAGGATTTACCCACCGATGGGAACCCAATGAGCACTACGCGCGCATCACCGGATTTCTGCACTTCGAACCCTTGTCCTGGTGATGAGGATGAGCCTGGAGGTGGTTCCAAAAGCTGTTGTCTGTATCGGGCGAGCTTACCCTTCAGCAGACCGATGTGGTACTCCGTCGCCTTGTTCTTCTGCGTTCTGGCGAGCTCCTCTTTGATTTGGTTGCTGGGAAAGAAGTTAGTATAATGAAATTCATACGACGAATCCAATGGACTTACATTTTCTCGACGATTCCCATTGCTTTGTAGTGGATTGGCCCTGTTTCCCATACAGAGAGAGACATAAGGAAGAGACCGAAGTTGAAGGAATTTTTCCATGTGTCCGAGGGCTCTGGTGTCCGGGTGTTTTATCACACGCACCAATTTTTTCTTTCCGGCGCCTCTTGCAGACTGTTTCTCTCCCTCTCTTCGGGCCCGTGGAAAATAACAGCAAATGAAGGTGAGTAAACCGTCCATCAACTCTTTCAGTGGAGTACTAACACCCCGCCAGGTCATCGCCGAGCGAGAAAAGCTCCTCTCCAACTTTGAGGTGCTCGAACACCTCAAGGAGATCCAGGCCGCCAACAACTGGAAGACCAACACCGAACAAAAAAGACACAAACGCTCCTTCAACCCGGACCTCGAGGCCGTCACGGGCGAGGTGATCTCCTTCCTCTCCAAGTCACAGACCGCTACACAGACCACAGACACAATCACACAGTGCATGCACGACTTGGCACCGTTTGAGCTCGAAAAAATTGAACGACTGCAAATCATCAATTCGGCTCCACACTCCCTCGTCAACCTCTACGCCATCGTCGAGGAGTGCGACCAGCGCTTCTCAGAGTCACAGATCCAGGAGATGCTGGATATCGTGCAAAGACATTTCCCGCAGGAGGATGAGCACGGAGAGGAGGGACAAGAGGAAGAAGAAGAAGGAGAAGGAGAAGAGGAAGCACCGGAAGAAGAGGATAAGGATGTGGAGATGAAGGAGTAAGGAAGCTCACCCGTGTAATGAAGATTTTAATGACCTGTACTGTTCCATCTAACTAGTCAAGAGACCGGGAGATCTATAACCACGTCCTGAGGATGCCAACGCCGGCGAAGCTTCGTGTGATCCAACAACGTGGAACTACACAGTGTCAATGGCGTCCATGGAGCAAGGGCCAGCGGAGAACTGGTGCAATGCCACCGGTGCCACCATCAAGACCGCTGGAACTTCCCGCAGGTGGAGATCTAAGTGCCCGTACCACCCAACCCCCAACCCCTGCCAGACCGCCCCACAGATAAGAACCCCCTTTTTTTTCTCAGCTTTGCCACCCCCCTCCCCCCCTCTCACACAGCAACACTCACAGCAACCACATTTTCGATGCCCCCAGCGACCACAAGCCCCAGACACCGCCATGGGCGTCAACAGTCGTTGCCCTCGTCAGCTGCCTGCTTCCATGGGCCGTCCTGATCCCACGCCTCGGCCCCAAGCAGCCCTCCACCGACTTCAACTCGACGGATTACAACAGGTACGGCGCCTCCATTGCTGCTGTTTTCCTTGTCCCTGTGAGCTTCGTGTTCGTCAACGTTCTGATGTGCCTAGCTTTCCTAAAGGGCCCCACTGTGTGAAAATCCATGAGATGAGAGCGTTTTCGCATAAGTTGAAGATGCCTGGTGGGTATCGATGTAGAAGACGGGCTAGATCATCTACAACGTGCGATCTTATAAATGACTACTATGGTGATGGCATAATGTAGCACAGTAGCTTATGTGGTTGTCAACCCTCTAGGACTCCTACACCTTCTCTTCGTTCGCCGCCGCCGCTGCTGCTGCTGCTGCTGCTGCTGTTGCCGTCTGCAAAGATCGTTATCAACGATCGTGTTTTACTCATGTTGAGCTTTACGCGTACCTTCGGTCCATCCTGGATCTTAGCTGTACATCTGAACTATGTCTGAGAGCCGCTGGTTATCATCACAACTTTAGTAAATACTTAAAGAACATTCTCAAATACTTCGTGATCTAGTTGCTCGTCTTTTGGATGAACACTGACGACGTCGGCCAAGATTGTCCGAGAACTTCTGCATCTCATAAATGTCAATAGAATGGGGACCTTTAGGAAAGCAAAGTGCATCAGGACTGTCCTCCAACTTGCAATCTCGGAAGACCTGCTCCAACTGCATAGCCACTTTTTGGAGATCCCAATAACTAAAGGTATCCACCACCGAGCTACCTTGCACACAGAAACGATATGTCTGGCCTGATGGAGCACGGCACTCGAATAACCCAAACACATCAGTCCATCTCTCACAACACATCCTCAACGAGATTTTTGGTCTTCTTCTCAAGCTGTAAGGGATCACTTCGAACCTGAAATGCACCAATCTTCTCTGGAGATTCAAGCCCTTGATACCTGTAGGTGTACTGGATGGATTGTAGACCCCTCTGATGGAGACCCCACTCATTACAACACACTCCAGAAGCTTCGAACTGTCGAAAAGGAGAGAGCGTTTGAGATAGCGCTGTTCGAGCACTGGTTGCTCAGAGATATCGGCAAACCTCTTAGAAGAGATTTCCCAAGACTTCAAGCTCTCCAAGTTCGTGAGTGACTCCAAAACCCCATTGACAACAACATCACTGCAAGGTGCACTTGTGATGTAGCGAAGCTCGGTCAGCGTCCAAAGCTCGCATATGAAAATAGCGTAAAGGGGTGGGATATCTGCAGTCGTGTTGATGAAAGTAAGTCTCTTGAAACAACTCCTAAATCCTGAAGTGAGACAGCGTCTCTCCCTGCGGTAACACTCACAGTAGTGTTCTTCACAGGGGCATGACTTGTAGTTGTACCATTTTTCCTCATGTACAAACCGGACCGTGTGGAACCAGCACAGGTCTGTGCAATACTGGACGATACCTGAGTTCATGAAGTTTCGTGGAACACCACACAGGGTGACGTGCGTGGGCTTGAATGTCCAGCGTTCATACATTCCCCGCGATACTTCCTCTGGAAACTTCTCATCAGAGAACCCGTGGCGTGTGAGGTCGAGTCCGTTGGTGTTGACGAGCTCAAACACCCGTCTCGTGCGGGTACACCGGGAGCCGAAGAATGAGATGGCACGGAACAACACCGGGAGACGGCCAGAGAAGGCCACTCGGAGCGTGTGTACCACCGGTGCCTTGACGTTTCTGATCTTTGGGACGCGACAAGGGTGGGCCGGGTCGACACAGAAGTGGATGCGGAGAACCTTCACAGTGGAGAGCTGCATGTTCTGGAAGTTGCCAGTGACGGAGACACTGAGCGACCTGAGCGACGTGTGTGTGGGGAAGGGGGCCATCTTGAATCCCAAAACACTGGCGATGCTGACTCTGCGACCTGTGATGCTGGTTGACAGCTGAGTCCCTGCTGCTTCAACCTTCTCCGGAAGCCACTCGAACAGGGTCTTGGCCCCGTTGAGGTCAAAGATGGTTGGCTGGCCCACGGCCCTGATCCAGTCGTTGGGGTCCTTAGCACAAACGTGGATGAAGCTCTGAGCGTTGAGTCTTTTGACAACGTCTGCGTAGAACAGCTCAGAATCCTGGTCGTACACTTCGTGGAGGGTGATGAGCGTCCCTGGAGGCGGGCCGTCGGCGATGAACTGTGCAACTGCGACGCGTGTGATGCCGTGGATGGAATGGAAGAGAGTGGTGTGGTGCTGTGAGAGGTCGCCGTAGACAACCAAGACTGAGACCTGGCGGAGGTAGTCCGAGGCCAGGAGACAGTTCCTCAAGGACAGACAGTCCATATGAGAGATGATGAGCCGCACGACGGCCTGCGGGAGCGACCCGAGAGGTTCTGCGTGAGGATGTTTGTGTGGCTGTTTGGTGGTCATGGTGCTGTTGTTGTCGTTGGTGTGGACAGTCAAAAGGGCGGTTGTCCCAAGAGAGTCACCCAAGAGACATCTCAGGAGGGGCCATCGTCTCGTTCTCTCTGCTCATAAAATTGCGCTTGCAATCGTTCAAGAAGAGCAGCCGATCTTCAGTGCTCTGAGGGGTTTGGCAGTTTTGCCCGGAGGCCTGGTCGCTTGGTGTGGCTCCTACCAGTGGTGGTGTCCAGGTGTTTTCGATCACCGCCCAACACGGCAACACGGCTCCTTCTCCTCCTTCTCCTCCGAACTATCGCAGCTTCCTCGATTCTTCTGCCCTGAAGTGCCGTCCGCGTCCTCCTGATCATCTGTATTCCAACTTTCCCTGCCAAAATGCCCCGATCTGAAGTCACTGGGCCTTTGTACGTCCCTGCCGCCCACACCAAACGAGCACACTGACTGGCATCGCCCTCATCAACACAACAACTACCCAAGACGTCAGAAGGAGAGGCAGTTTTTCAGACACGCATACGGAAAGCTTCGCACAAGTGACCTATGATTACAGACAGCACGTATCACGAAACCCGCCGTGGTGCCATGTTCCTCGAGACGCTTCCCTCACCAACGACTTGCTATGAGGCCGCGTGTCCCAAGAGCTCGACGGACTTTCCGTGAGAAAGCCGAAGATCCGGACGTCATCGCCAAGAGTGTCATGTCTGCTGGGACTTCACCAGCTCGACTATCGCACACCCAGCTGGACCATTGGGATCTGAAGAGAAGTTGAAGGCAAGGCTCCCAAGATCTCCAAGGAGACGGCTCACACTATTGATTCACCACCACGGATCCAGAACCTTTGAGCACACTGACTGAGACAAACATTCACATCTGCATGGCTAGAAGAACACGATCACGGTGGACACGCTATGAAACCCAAGGTTCTTGGCTCTGGCAATCTCTGCCGGAATCGGGTGAGTTGAGGACATCAGGAACGCACCAGGAAGACTTCTTCTACAGGGCTGAGTAGAAGTTGAACATGGAGCAAGTAAACCGTGTTGCCGTCAAGACAAGGTCGTTGGTGAGTCCATTTTTGAACCCGATCTTCGCATGTTCGAGTGAGCGGCTTCTGAAACACTGTGGGGTCCCTGGATTGGGCTTTTTCAAAAGGCTTCGCTGCAGGAACGCAAAATCCTTTCGATAGGCTGTGCACTGAGGTTTATAGAATCCCAGATACAGGAGATGCTGGATGTAGTGCAAAGACTACAGGTCTCATAAGAAGATGAGCACGGAGAGGAGGGGCAAGAAGAGAAAGCCGTCGAAGGAGAAGGAGAAGAGGTGCCAGAAGAAGAAGACAAGAGATGACGGAGCGAGGAAGCTCCTCGTGTAATGAATATTTTAATGACCCCTCCACTTAGCTGTTAGGAGATTATGAGACGAGGGTACTATGCTCATGGGCACAAACGTGGATAAAGCCATCTCAGATCTGCCCATAACGGTGCCTCAAGACCGAGGGTTGTGGGTATCTGGCTGGAGGTTCAAGATATGCTCCCAGCTGAGCTGCTACTGCCGTGATTGGAGGAGCGGATAGCCAGAGACACGTGGTACGGACACACAGAGCGCGTTGCTCGAACGGCCCCCAAAAAACCAAACTCCGGGAAAAAAACAAAAAACAAAACCGAAACAACCACGGCGACGCCACTTGATTAATACCCGTCCACATCAGCAACAACTCGCAGGCGCCAACAACCGACAATCACCGTCCGGCCAGCACCACACATCGACACATCACTCCCAGCAAGTCAGATGTTGCTTCTGCCTCCACTTGCGGTGGGCCAGCAGCACGCGGTGCTCTAGAGCTGACGCTCCTACGTGTCTGCCATTGTGGTCTCTCAACTCCATGGGATTCGGGTGGTCTCGGATGCAAAACTCCACGAGCCAAACCTAGGCAGCGTGTTCTAAGCCACTGCCACTGGTACCGCCGTCACCACTGCCATCCAGGACTCAACTCGACTCGCCACCACCCACCAACCACAGGCCAAGTGCACAGTGTGCCTCTACCACTATGTGCCCGTACCGCAAATCAGGTCACGTGCGCTCACCCCAGACGTCCAGGCTCCCCAGGCCCGCTCTGCACGCGTCGCAGCTTCAAAAACCGGTGGCAAACGCGTCTCCCACACTCAGAAAGACACGGAATCATCCACTACATTCGCCTATGAAGACGCTCGTTACGCACCTACTGCTGGTTCTCACCCTGCTTGCCTTCGCCCGCGGTGAGGAGGCGGACTACGAGTTCACGTTCAACAAGGGCATCATGTTCGACATCAAGAATATGAAGATCCCCAAAGACGACATCCTAAGAGCATTATTCATCCTTCTTCTTTTCCCGGCTTTCGCATTGTCCAACTTCATCATGAGATTGATTCCATATGTGATGAGCAAGGGTCTGGAATTCGCCGGATTCCATCAACCATCTGCCGCCCGCCCTGGTTTCGTCACGCTCCTCGTATTGACCATTGTCATCGATGCCCCATCTCTCTTTCCCTTCTGGATCTTGTCGCTGGAGTTCTCAGTGATCGTCGACATGAGCAAGTCATACGTAATGACAATTGTATTGGCACTACACGCTCTATGCACGTGCATCTTTGCGGTGCTACTACGGATCTCTTTGCCTCCTCCCCATGCAAACATGGATTTCATCAACGAAGTCATCTTTGTTGGTCGCCGTACCTCATTAAGAAAGAAGCTGTTTCTCTCCTCAATCGTGGGGTTCATCGTGTTTCTGGTATTCGGCAGCATACTCGCCCTTGCTGGGTCGCTGTCTGTTTCCAGTCGGGCTCTCTCTGACTACAGTCCATCGTGGCTCACCTCATTATTCCAAACAGATGCCCAAGTTGCTGGAGTCTTGGCCATGAATATCTGTATTGTTTTTTCGTTAACATTCCAAGCCATGACGACGTCAAGACTCAACAACAACTCACATGTCGTCTTGTCCAACCTTTTCTATCAATTTACCCTCAGAAGTACCACGTACGTTGTTGCACACTGGGCGACCTTCACGCATCCAAACTACCGGTGGGTTTTGATCGCAGTCGCTGCTCTGTCATTGGTGATCGTTGCGGTGCTTTACCAAGAGGCCATCAGAGAGTGCTATTTCACACAGATGGTGCAGTATCTGGAGGATATCATAACCGCACCATCCATACCGGACATCAACATGAGACAATTGGGGTACGCGAGGGGAGAACCTCCAACAACGCAAGCATTTGCCCGGGGATTTCATGTCGCCACAGTCCTTGCACGGTTTGTCCCTACGATTTTGAGACAAGAGCGTATCAGAGCAACCGAAGTATCCACAGTGGACGTTTTTGCCAACTGGGGTGTTGTACTCTATGGACGAGATTTGTTCCAGAACTACATTTCATTCCTAAACGATCACACGAGGACACTATGGAGAACTTTCGCTGGAAGGATCGCCATTGTTGCAGGGAACCATACAGAGATGCAGAGATTCCGTGAACTATTTGGCCTCTTTCGTGTCAATTTGCTGCCACAAACAGATCTACCTCGCATACCCTACAGACAAGATGCAGCAGCAGGAGCAGTGGCACAAGGAGGAGAAGCACCACCGGTAGGAGGAGCGGAACAACAGCAGCAGCAGCAGCAGCAAGAGATACCACAGGAGCAACAGCAGGTGCAGCAACAGGAACAGCAACAGGAGGAACAGCAGGAGCAGCAGGAGGAACAGCAGGAGGAACAGCAGGAGGAACAGCAGGAGCAACAGCAGGAGCAACAGCAGGAGCAACAGCAGGAGCAACAGCAGGAGCAACAGCAGGAGCAACAGCAGGAGCAACAGCAGGAGCAACAGCAGGAGCAACAGCAGGAGCAACAGCGAAACACCTCAGTGATGCAGAGATTCAGCGAACTATTTGACTTCTTTCGTGTCAATTTGCTACCACGAAGAGAGCCTCCACCTCGCATACCTGACAGACAAGATGCAGCAGCAGCAGCAGCAGCAGCAGCAGCAGCAGCAGCAGCAGCAGCAGTAGCAGGAAGAGCAGGACGAGGAGGAGCAGAAGCAGCAGAAGCAGCAGGAAGAGGAGGACGAGCAGCAGCAGCAGAAGCAGCAGCAGCAGCAGCAGCAGCAGCAGCAGCACCGGCGGCGGCAAACGAGGAGCAGGTGTAGGAGTCGTAGAGGGTTGACAACCACATTAGCTACATTAGGCCATCACCATAGCATTTATTTATGAGATCTCACATCGTAGATGATCTAGCCCGTGTTTTACATCGATACCCACCAGGCATCTTCAACTTATGCGAAAACACCCTCATCTCATGGATTTTCATACAGTGGGGCCCTTTAGGAAAGCTAGGCACATCAGAACTGTCGTACAACTTGCAATCACGAAAGTCCTTCTCCAACTGTTCAGCCACCTTCTTGAGATCAGGGGCGGGCCCACAGCCAGAGTGCACCACTCCATTTTGCACACAGAAGCGGTATGCATGTGAATAAGGTGAGCCCAGGTCGGACGAGATCACCTCAAACATCTCAAAAGCATCAGTCCATCGCCGACAACTCATCTTTACCAACAGACTAGCTTTTCCACGACGTCGTGCACTATGATTAGGGATGATCTCCAACCGGAAGTCCACCAATCCCCTCTGAAAACTCAGTTCCTTAAGCCCTGTAGCTGTGGAGGAGGAATTGTAGACCCCTCTGATGGAGACTCCACTGGTGGCGAAATACTCCAAAGGATTCACTCTGTTGAGGGGGCAATTGTACAGACAGCGCTCATCGAACACTGGCTGCATAGAGATATCGTCGAACCTTCTGCAAGATACCTCTAAAGACTTCAAAAACTTCTTGCAATCCGTCACGTTCCATAGTACCTTATTGACAGCTTCAGACCCGGAAGGTGCACTTGTGATGTATCGAAACTTCGCTAGCATCTCAAGCTGGTAGTCCATGAACGCCGTGTGATGAGGTGGGATATCTGGAGCCGTGTTGATGAATGTGAGGCTCTGCAAAGAGTGCCCAAACACAGGAGTGTGACAGTAGAGAAACCCGCGAGGCGTGGGGTGGTATGGTTGCATTGCCGATGGCTCGTTGAGGTACCACTCCTCCTCGTGTGCGAACCGGACCGTGTTGAGCCAGCACAAGTCTGTACAATACCGGAAGAGGCCCGAGTCCATGAAGCTTCGTGGAACACCACACAGGGTGACGTGCGTTGGCTTGAATGTCCAGCGTTTATACTTTTTCAGTAACCCATGATCCGGAAACGTCTCATCAGAGAACCTGTGGCGTGTGAGGTCGAGTCCGTTGGTGTTGATGAGCTCAAACACCCGTCTCGTGCGGGTACACCGGGAGCCGAAGCATGAGATGGCACGGAACAACACCGGGAGACGTCCAGAGAACGCCACTCTGAGCGTGTGTACCACCGGTGCCTTGACGTTTCTGATCTTTGGGATGCGACAAGGGTCAGCCGGGTCGACACAGAAGTGGATACGGAGAACCTCCACAGTGGAGAGCCGCATGTTCTGGAAGTTGCCAGTGACGGAGACACTGAGCGACCTGAGCGACGTGTGTGTGGGGAAGGGGGCCATCTTGAATCCCAAAACACTGGCGATGCTGACTCTGCGACCTGTGATGCTGGTTGAGAGCTGAGTCCCTGCTGCTTCAACCTTCTCCGGGAGCCACTCGAACAGGGTCTTGGCCCCGTTGAAGTCAAAGATGGTTGGCTGGCCCACGGCCCTGATCCAGTCGTTGGGGGTCCTTAGCACAAACGTGGATAAAGCTCTGAGCGTTGAGTCTTTTGACAACGTCTGCGTAGAACAGCTCAGAATCCTGGTCGTACACTTCGTGGAGGGTGATGAGCGTCCCTGGAGGCGGGCCGTCGGCGATGAACTGTGCAACTGAGATGCGTGTGATGCCGTGGATGGAGTGGAAGAGAGTGGTGTGGTGCTGCGAGAGGTCTCCGTATACAACCAAGACTGAGACCTGGCGCAGGTATTCCGAGGCCTGGAGACAGTTCCTCAAGGACAGACAGTCCAGCTGGGAGATGATGAGCCGCACGACGGCCTGTGGGAGCGACCCGAGAGGCTCAGTGTGAGGATGTTTGTGTGGCTGTTTGGTGGTCATGGTGCTGTTGTTGTCGTTGGTGTGGACGTTCAAAAGGGCGGTTGTCCCAAGAGAGTCACCCGAAAGACATCTCAGGAAGGGCCATCGTTTGGTTCTCACAAAACTGCGCTCTCAATCGTCCAAGAAGAACGGCCGATCATTGGTGCTCTGAGGGGTTTGGCAGTTTTGGGCAGAGTTGCCTGATCGCTTGATGTGGCGCCTACCAGTGGTGTCCGGGCGTTGAAGGCTTTCACGTGATAAGCGCGTGAATAACACGTGACCAGCCACACACTTTTCGCGGGAGGCAAAAAAACGGCATCGCCCGCGCTTTCGGCTTTTTTCCAGCGAAAACGGACGCGTCGACGGCGAATTCATTGCCACTGAGCAGGAAAGCTTCTGTTTGATCCTGTACTACTGCTTGATCTCTCATTGAAACAGCTACACAATGCAGGCTCCAGTGGTGTTTATGAGTGAGTGACTGCCCCCTCCCGTTTTGGCCGCATCTCGTGCGGACTCCTGGAAGCTCTTGTTACTAACACTGAATTCCTCTCCAGACACCAACCAGAACAGAGAAACCGGTCGCCAGGCCCAGACAGCCAACATCACCGCTGCGAAGGCCGTGGCAGACATCATCAGAACGTGTCTCGGTCCGAAGGCCATGCTCAAGATGTTGTTGGACCCAATGGGTGGCATTGTGCTCACCAACGACGGCCACGCCATTCTCAGAGAGATTGACGTTGCCCACCCGGCAGCCAAGTCGATGATTGAGCTGAGCAGAACACAGGACGAAGAAGTTGGGGATGGAACCACCACCGTGATCATTCTCGCGGGTGAGATACTGGCGCAGAGTTTCCCATACATTGAGAAGAACATCCATCCGGTGATCATTATCCAGGCACTCAAGCAGGCGCTCAGCGATGCCCTCCAGATCATCCACGAGGTGTCGAGACCTGTGGACATTGACAACGACGAGGCCATGATCAAGCTCATCAGCGCCTCTATTGGCACGAAGTATGTGAACAGATGGTCTGAGCTGATGTGCAAGCTCTCTCTGCGAGCCGTCAAGACGGTGCTCGTGGATGACGGTGCTGGCCACAAGGAGATTGACATCAAGAGATACGTTCGTGTGGAGAAGATCCCTGGTGGCGAGATTGAGGACTCCGAAGTGCTCAATGGTGTGTTGTTGAACAAGGATGTGACACATCCAAAGATGAGAAGATACATTGAGAACCCAAAGATCATTCTCTTGGATTGTCCACTCGAGTACAAGAAGGGTGAGTCGCAGACCAACATTGAGATCACCAAGGAGGAGGACTGGAACAGAATCTTGCAGATTGAGGAGGAGCAGGTGAAGCAGATGTGTGAGACGTTGCTCAGCTTCAAGCCAGACCTCGTGATCACCGAGAAGGGTGTCTCCGACTTGGCCCAGCACTACTTGCTTAAGGGTGGTGTGACCGCCTTGAGAAGAACCAAGAAGTCGGACAACAACAGAATCGCCAGAGCTACGGGTGCCACGATTGTGAACAGAATTGAGGACTTGCGTGAGTCTGACATTGGTACCAAGTGTGGTCTCTTCAAGGTTGAGCTCATTGGTGACGAGTACTTCTCCTTCCTCACAGAGTGCAAGGAGCCACAGGCTTGTACCGTGGTGCTGAGAGGTCCATCCAAGGATATTCTGAACGAGATTGAGAGAAACTTGCAGGATGCCATGGCTGTGACACGTAACGTTATGTTTGAGCCAAGTCTTGCCCCAGGCGGTGGTGCCACGGAGATGGCTGTGTCTGTGCGTCTGAGTGAGAAGGCCAAGACCATCGAGGGCGTCCAACAATGGCCATACCAGGCTGTGGCTGATGCCTTTGAGGTGATTCCAAGAACACTGATCCAGAACGCTGGTGGTAACGCCATCAGAGTGTTGTCGCAGCTCAGAGCTAAGCACGCCAAGGGCGAGTACACCTGGGGTATCGACGGTGACAAGGGCAAGGTTGTGGATATGAACGAGTACGGCATCTGGGAGCCAGAGGTGATAAAGCAGCAGAGCATCAAGACGGCCATTGAGAGTGCCTGTTTGTTGCTCAGAGTTGACGACATTGTCAGCGGTGTGCGTAAGCAGGGCGAGTAAAGGGAGGATGCTAATGCTACTTCTGTTTGTACGCCATCTTTTGTAGATCATAGATTGGACCTGACAGTGTCTCTTTGGGCCCCAGGATGGTGTGTGGATGCACGGAGCGCTACTGACCCGGAGAAATGATCCCAGGCGGTCTCCAGTGAACAACATCCAGCGGGGGGATGGCTCAGACCCCCAAACCATCCAACGGAAGGTGACCCATTGTCTGCGGTGCTCAATATCCCAGCCCCTATTCCTTATCAGATCAGCAGGAGCCCGGCGCCCGGCGGCCGATTTGCGGGGCCGCCAACAACGCCCGGCTGAAGAGCAAAGGAGAAAGAAAAAAGTTGGCTGCCTCGCGATAACAACCCTTGTTCAACTGAGAAACACCCCCTTCCCACGGGTCTCCTATCATCCCAGCGACGCAGAAGTCTCCACAATGCTCGCTCGAATGTCCCTGAGCGAGCAATTGGCCGTGGATTAGGGGCTGCCGGTGCCCCGGTGTTGCCGGGCTTCACTAGCTGATCCGTTATCGTCTCTCAAAAACACCCTTCAAGGCCAATTGATCTACGGTTTTCAGTCCTTTGACCCGGTCAATGGGACAGATACGCCCATGGAGTCCAGGGGAGCAGTGATTGGTGGATCTCTGGGATCTGATCGTCTTCCTGATGGGGGAACTGGGTGCGCAGACGGCTTGTATTACAGATCATCGTGGGTCTCCACTACAGTGGGGCTGTGTGCTGTGTGCTGTGGGGAGTGTGGGGGAACACAACAACAGCCTCGGTTACAGGCGGATGTTTCTGTTGCATTGCAGCGTTGGGACCGCTTGGAGACAACGGACACAGAGGGAATGAACAATGAGCGTTCCATCGAGGCCGTAGACAACCCCAGAGCCCCTGCTGAGCTGCAACCCCTCCCCCGCAAATATCCGGGCTTTCGCGCCCTGCCGGAAAAAAAGGTAAACAAAGAGGTGGGCCGGGTAAAACGACAACAACAACAACAACAGCGCTCAAAAGCACCGGAATCAGCGCACTCACCACGGCGGTTAACACGCGACAGCGCTGAAATGGGCCCAAGAAGCAGTGTTGACAACGAGGAGCTCTCGACGTCATCCGCAATGGCCCGCCCAGGCAGTCGACGCACACAGCCCATCAACGCTCTCAAACAACGCCACTTTTGCAAAACCCTCTCACGAGCTCTCAATGAATCAATGAAGTGGTATCTGGCCGCTCTGAGTTCTTTAACCCATCCACAGACTCACACGAAGAAGTCACTGAAAGCCACGGTCAAAAAGAGATGAACACCCAACACCCAGCACAGGACGACTTCATCCAGCGGCTGCCGTACCACGTCATCGAGAACGTTGTGGCAGAGCTCGACACGTTTTCTTTTCGCAATCTGGTGATAGCGTCCATCTTCATCAGAAGGATCACCGTTCTGGTGGTGCACGCTCCAGTCCAATGGCACAGACCGAACTCGCTGTTCCAACACATCGCAGGCCTCCGTGCCATCACTGGCGAGGACTTCGTCACTCAAGGACCGCCTCGAGACGTCCTCTTCAAAGTGCACCAGGTCTACAACCCCAGTCCAACATACTTCAACGACAACGTGGCCCTGAACAAGCTCGACAGATGTGCCTTTGTTCACCTGGTCACTCGATTGGAGAAAGAGATCACCGTCAACAGCAACAACTCGTATCTGAACAAGAACGGGGCCAAATTCGTCTACGAGTGGCTCACCACCAGCGACTCTTCGATATCCCAGTTCTCACAGCCGGAGAGGACCATCACGGACCCATCAAAGCTCACAGGTCGCTACATCCCGAGGTTATGGAGCTCCATCTTCTCCCGAGCACCGGACTACAGGTTCCAGACACTCAAGCACATCAACATAATCACGGACTCCAACTTCTGCCACCACAACTTCCCCGAGCTCGTCACTCTGCGCATACACTTCACTGTTCCTCGTGGGTACTGGAACCAGATACAGTGGTGTTCAAACATTGTTGCTCCAAGGCTGGAGGTGTTCAGAGTGGCATACTCTCACTTCCCACCACAGTTTGCCTGTATTTGGCTCGGCGATGACTGCAAGCCAGAGGTGATCAAGTCCCTGGAGATCACGAACACAAGGGGGTTGGATCGAACGCCCGAATCACCGGTCCACCACGATGGATTCTCCTCCACTTTTGTGATTTTTTTCCTCTTGATCTTTGAGTTTGGACTTATTCATGGATGCTTCCAGAATTTGACATTAGTTGGAACACCAGAGTACATCTACACGTATGTGCTGTATCTGGCAACTGGGAAGATGAAGTCGTTGTATAAGGCAAATACGGTTGATTACACTTACTGCAACGAGGCGCTCCGCAACCCTCCTTTCATGCCACTCCTCTTACTGAAAAGACCGAGCTCGACCATGAAGAACATCGTCCTTGTGAGCTCTGTTCGCGATTACTATATCGGAAGCTGGTGGATGTCTGGCACAGAGAATGTATGTGTCATTATCCTCACCCCAGGGTTGCTCATTTCTCGGACCTTTGATTTCCCCCTGCCGTACAAGCCCCTGAGAGCTGAGATCTCAGTGCCCGTGGACACGAGCTACGGGGGTTTACACAGGGAGAGGAGAGACCGTGGTGTGTTCATCAACGGAGATGTGAGACGGTTCATCGATGGCCCTGACAAGGACGACCTGGACAATTATGTGACCAAGCTGCTGGCGCTTCAGAGCGGGGCGCTGCGCTGGCGTGGGCGGCGCGGGCAGATTAGGCGCCAGCTGGGCTAGGGGGCCGGATACCGTGATAGCCCCCTCTGTAGAATATCTACATGTACGATTTCAGACTCATCACTCTCGTGTAGATCATGACCGTACGCCCAGTGCTTCAAGTGGCCGTGCACGATCATCCCTGTCGATAAGAAGATTCGGCGGCGCTCTGTGTATCCGGATTGGGAGTACCGGAGCGCGGGGAAATACATGTGAAGGCACTCGTGGGGCGCCTCTGCTCGAGCTGGCCCAATTATCGGACTGGGTCTCACAGGGACTAGATAAGAGTGGTGAGGCCTGCTCCCTGCTCTTGTCTTCCTAGGCCCGGGAAGCCTTAGTGAGAGACGAGAAGTACACCCGACGGCTCAGGATGAGCGTGTTCAAGCCCAGAAAGCTGATTTCACAACTCACCAGCCTGCTCCTCACGGCGGCCGTGGTCAGAGCTCTCGAACAAAGCTACAACTCAGACAACGCGGGCGAACAGCTCGGTACTACTCTCGCCGGATCCGAAGTTTACCAGGCTGTCCTCAGATCTCCCGTGAAGGTGTCAGATGGTGGTGGCAAGCATGAAGGTTCACCGTTCGCGCGCTCTATGGGCTGTTCTGGTTATCGGATGTCGTTTTGCGTTTCCAACCGGCGCTCGCAAGCATCAGACTGAGACGAGAGCTTCCAACTACATACAAGGGCCAGAGAAGCTACAACACCAACCACGAGACTAACGAAGAGGCTAACGAAGAGGCTAACGAAGAGGCTAACGCTCAGCTCACCAAGGTTCGCTCCCTCCCCAGTGCGCTCTTTCTCCAGCTCGTCACTTCCATCGCGCTATGCGCTCTTTTGGACCAAACACAGTTCCCGCTCTTCATCTTCGCCATCGATCCCATGGCGTTCGGTTATATACTAGACTCCAAGTCTTTTCTGGGTGTTGGTCTTGCTAATCTGGTCGCAACCGTGATTGTGTTCTACTGTACCAAGAAGAGTGAACACAGCATGTACACCAAGGAAGAGAAGATGATGGTTGAGATGTACAGACGGAAGGAGAAGAACGTCTGCCTGGTGTTGCAGCAGATTGGCGTTATCGTGTTGATGGCTGTCATGCTCTTTATCGTGTGCGTCTGCGCCTACTTCTACTGCAAGGAGTTTGGCTCCGAGATCGTCAGCGTGAAGACGGTTTCCACACCCGTGGGAGTACTCGTGAAGAAACACACACATGGATTGATCGTTGTCTTTGAGTCTGCCTTCCGAACCCGTCTCGCCAAGGGCAACCTGTTCTTGGCTACGTTCAATGCCGCGCTCTCCAGCTTCTACAATGCACACTTCAGTACGGCTGATCCTGCAGTGACAATGGCCTAGCAATTCCATTGCACGGTGTCGACATTAATGTATCAAGTATTGATACGCACCGTGTCTTACTTGTCTTACCACTTTGATGATATCGAGATCAAACAGTTCCAGGGAGTTTTGGTTGCCTTTGTTTGTCTGATGTGTGTTGTTCTCGCATTGGCGTTCATTTTCGAGGGAGAAAGGGGATTTCAATTTAGGTTGAGACAGAGACTCACTGACCACATCCTGTCTCTTGATACCTTCCAGTCTGCACAACTCTTGAACCCAGATCCACGAAGAGAGAATGACCAGATCAACCACGACGAAGCACTTGCACTTCTTGATAACCAGCAGTTCAACTACTTGAAGCAAACTGATGACTTGGACCCACTTACAGAGGCGGAGAGAGTGGCAGTGAAGTCAGGGATGGAGAGGTTGTTGCTAAAGGCACTTTCAGGCGAAGCTGGTCCAGCCATCTATTGGTTTGCAAGATCCACACTTCATTGTCTCACAATCTCCCTGACCGCAGGAGAAAGAGTGGTTTTTAGAGACGTCAAAGAAGACTTAAAGTCTTGCCTCTTACAACTCTCCACGCAAGAAAGAAGATTCTTGAGCTACTTCACAGAAGGGAGTGGATTTCTGGACTTGATTTCTAGGGAAGCTCAGCCAGATCGGACTCATGAAGGCGGCGGCGCTGCTGCTCGCCAAGCTCAACAAGCTGTACTTGAGAACGTCAATGACCAACTAGGGGATGTCCAACAGGATGACGCTGGAGAACAGGTACCGAACACGTCTGTCCAAGATCAACACCAGAAGGCCAACCCGCCCACACATATTGACCCAGAACCTTCTTCAAGTGTTGCAACATCGGCCACCGACCAGATCAAGCCGGGCACACCTCCGTTGAGCCAAGGGACTGCAAGTGATTTTGGGTCAATGTCAACGGCAGACACTCAAGCAGAAGCTGGCAATCTAACAGATCCGTTCAACAGACCTCTTCGTGAGTCCACACCAGCTGCGCCTGCACCGGGTCTGACACAACGTCCCAAGCACCACATCCGCCCAGGCTCGAACTCGAGCGAGTCCCACTTCACGACGACGAAGATCAGTCCAGAGAGTACTGTCCCATCAGTTAACACTCGAGCTCGTACCGCCGTTACAGAGCTAGGGATGAGGGGGAGACCACAGTCGTCCCAAGGTATGAGTACTGGGTTGGAGCTATCTACACAGAACCCAGACGTCCAGCTGAACACGTCACTTTTGGAGATTAACAGGACGACAGCTAGTACCAATTTGGAACCCATTGAGGAAGCCGGAACTGCGCCTCGTGGTGCTCAGAGATCAAGACCAAGTGACGCTGATGCTGATGCCGTTGAAGCTACTCCCGTTCTCGAAGTCCTGTGTGCAGTATTTGCCCGCAATCCAGACGCCCCACCCGGACCAATTGGGAGGCAGGTCAAGGGCTGGTTTTCCCGAACTCGTGGTGCACCGGATGAGGAGGCTCCCATCGAAGGCGACGCTCCTGAGCGTCCTGCCGAGGTGGATAATCGGTGGAAGTTCTTTGGCAGGGGCTGGTTCACCCGGCGTGCACATCTGCATGCAGAAGGCAGAGATGAGGAGGCTGCCATCGAGAACTCTTCCCAGGTGGCCTCAACGAGCACAGAAACCGCCGGCGCTGGTTCTTCCTCATCGCAGAATGAGCAGAATCAACAGACCCACCAGACCCACCATGAGAACTAATACGTGATCATCTGGCGTCGAGACCCATTGCTATCCATTTTATTCATCACACACACATTGCATTGCTACTCCCTTTAACATGACTACACTACTTATGCCCAAACACCAACAAAACGCGTACATTGAACTCTACTCCGTAAGCACATTGAGCGAGTTCTCCACCTCGATGATGTCTCTCCAGATCTCAGCGTAGGCGTTCTTGCCAACCTTGCCACAGTACTGGCGTCTCTTGTCAACAGCGAGATGGGCAAAGCGTCTGATGAGCTCAAAGTCAATCACAGGCTTGACACCAGCATCGGCAAAGTGGTATCTGTTGGCCTTTGGGTTGAGCCCGCAGTGGTGGTAGAGCTTGTCACTGAGCTGTTGCTGGAGGATGTAGAACCTTCTGTACGAGAACTCGTCGATCGGTGTCATCTTGAACAGAGACCCGTCAGCGTTGGCACCAATCACTTGGAAGCTGCGTCCCTGCTTAAACTCCTCGTGCTTGGGCACCATCCTCATCGTCGTCGTCAGCGTGTTGATGTGCATCGTCGTCTTCTCCATCAGTCTCTGCCCGCTCAGCGACTTGGCATCGTCCGGGTCGTACGCCACCAGGTGCAGCGTGCCCTCGTCATCAGCCACGAGGAAGTTCACCTCGCCGTTGGACACCAGGAAGTCACAACACGACACGTCCAGCTTGCTCAGGGACTTGCCCAGCACCAACACTCTGTATGGCTCGGCGTCGAATCCGAGGAACCAGATGTTCTTGAGCGTGTCACCCACAACCACGAGGTTGCCAAACGACTTGGCATCAGAGAGGTATGTCGCAGTGTCCAAGAAAGCCACGGGAACAGTAGAGTTGTCCTGTTGCAGGTCTCTGATGATGATCTTCTGTCCCTGGGACACGAGGAAGCGTCCACTGATCTCACACATCGTCGTGACAGCGCCCTTCACAACCTCCTTCACCGTCTCCTTCAGCTTGTGGTCCACCTCTGGCTTCTCCGGGTCTGGGACAATCGAGATGGGCTCGTACAGCTGAAACTCTCCAAGCACGGTCAGATCCTCCAGACGGTACTTGCCCGTGCCAATGACGATGAACTCCTTCTTCTTCTTGGACCGGCTCGACACAGTGAGCTCCATGCTCTTCAACGAGTTGATCACAACCTCATCGGGGAACTCCACCTCGTCCAAGACATGCCAGCCCTGTGGCTTCAGCAGCGTCATCCCAGATTTGTAGTTCCAAGCCTTGGTCTTCTCCTCGGATCCGACAATGGGCAAGCCTTCCTCATCCTTAGCGTCGTACGGGATCTGCGACAACGTGGAGAGCACGAGCAGGTTGGTCGAGTTGTGGAACGTGATGTTGTTGATCGTCTTGCCAATGTGTACAGTCTCCACGGGCATCTTGCACGAGAAGTCCCACTGTGGGAAAGAGCAGATGCGTGCGTTCTTCTCAGCATCGATGGCCATGAACTTGCCCTCGTACTCACAGATCGACACCAGCGAAGTATGCGTGAACTTGAAGATCTTTGGATGCGAGTGACGGGACTTGATCACCACGTAGGGCTGCTTTCCTGTGATGAAAAGGTAGGACGTGTCGTGGAGTGTGAATGGGATCAGCTTACGCTCAATCACCGTTGCCTGGGCGTATACGTTCTCTGGGGCACCGGTGAATACATTGGATGGAAGTCTGTGGAGTCTCGTCGGTGTGGAGATGCGGTAGAGCAGCGTTTCACCACCGATAGTGAGGATCGTGAGCACCTCTTCTTTGTGGTGTGCGTCGCCCATTGCCATGATGTCCACCTCCTTGATGAATGGGTCCTTGTCCAAGCCGGTCATGAACTCGTTCGGAACAACGTTGGAGAACTCTGGGAGGTTGTGGATGTTGCTGAGCTGGTGCACTTTGTCGTTGTGAACCTTCGGGAAGACAAAGATCTGGTTGTCCACTGTGGTGACGAGGAACAACGGGTTAGCCACCTCCACTGCCTCATCGTCGCTGGATCTCTTGGGAGTCTGGAGCAACCTGGTGTTGCAAATGGTACCAAATGTGAGGATCATGTCGTCAATCGGCTCTGGGAGTTTGATCTTGGCCAGCTTGCGTCCCTTGGCGTCCAGTTCGAACATCTTGATCTCACCCTTGGAGGACGTGAGGATGATGTATGGGTCCAGCAGTCTGGCGTTGAGGATCTCAAAGTCCGTGTTGAGCTGGAGGATCTTTCTGAAAGTGTAGTCAAAGAGATAGACGTTCGTCGGCGTCACCTGGATGATTCGCTGCGAGGAGGCAAACGTGGAGATGTTCACGGTGATGTTGTTGTTCTTGAAGTCGAGTGTCTGGAATGTCTTGAAGTTGTCGTTGATGAGGAAGATCTCACTCTTGAAGTTGGACAGGTCTGTGGTGACGAGGTATTTCCCCAGCAGACTCCAGGACTTGCTGATGTTCTGGAACTTGAGCGTGGTGTCAATGACAGGGTGGATCGTTGGGTGGAAGCACGTGAGCTTGCCTCCAGAACCCTCACCGGACGTGGCGACGATCGTGGCCTCGTTCAGCGTTGGGTTCGATGCGCCTTGGATGGACTCGTTCGGTGACAGGTTCCCCAGAGTGAAGGAGCTGATGGATCCGTGGTTGATGAGTCTGTCACAGACTTCAAAGACGAGCGGCAGCGCCTCTGAGAGGGCAGCGGTGTTGTCATCTCCATACAAATCGTCGTCATCGTCGTCGTCACCACTTTTCTTCTCCTCTTCTTCTCCAGTCTCGAGCTTCTTCTTCTTCATTTGGTCCTCAGAGATCTGAGCTTTCAAGAGCAGTGCATCAGTGGTGAGACTTCCGACAAACACCTTATCGTCAAACACAGTGAGTGTAGATGGCAGACCCGTGGGCAATGTGCAATCCACCGTCTGAACACCGAGCGCCTTCACCACTTTCCCGTCTCTTTCAAACGTCAGGGCACGCATCGTGTTGGTCTTGTCCACAAAAAACACCTGGTCGCCGTTGACAGTGGCAGAGCAGTCCTCGAGGAACAGATCCAACTCGGATTTGTCGTCGAGCTTGAAGTCCGTGCAGTCCTTGTAGTACGCATTGACGCCCATGCCCTTCGTGTTACCAGAATTATCCACGTGGATGATCTCGTTACATCCAAAGAGGAGACAGCCACCTTGAGGAAGTGCCATGACTCTCCACAGGTCGTACGGGAGCCCATCGACGTTGATGATGGGCGTGGAGCCACCGCTTTCGAGGTCGAGAGACACAACACATAGACTCACAGTGTCCTTTCTCTGTGCGAGGTCCGCAGACCAGGTGAGCGTCTTGTTGTAGAGCACTGCCACCGTTGGTTCTCTGTAGTTGTGTAGGAAGGCACAGTCGACGACGTTGTGGATCTCTGCGTCGAGCTTCGTGGAGGAAACGATGATGGATGGAGAGAAGACCGGGGCGTCTCTGTCCTCCTGGGCATCTTCTTCGAGGTCGTCCTCCTTGTTCAATGGGAGAAAGGCGAACACATCCTTGTGGAAGCACAGCAGGGCTCTGTGTGCCGGGTCAGCTCTCAGCTCTGCAGAGCCGATCTCGTTGATGTGTGCCTTTTGGAACTCGGCCTCGTAGTAGTGCAACGAGGAGGTCGAGAGCGTGCATCTCTCGAGGTCGAACGAGACGATGCTCACTTTGGCAAACTTGGTGAGCACGGCCAGATGGTCCAGCTCGCTGCCCTTGAGCTTGACGGCATGGATGGCCAACACCTGTCCCTGGAGCGGGAACTCGTGCCTCAGCACCAGCTTGTCGTCCGCGGTGACGCCAAACACCTGGAGCAGCGTGTTCTTCACCACAACGAGGTCGCGCGCGGAGGCGGAGCCGGTCAGGTTGCACACCAGCGAGTGGGAGACCGCGGTCGGGTCGATTAGCTGGTCGTAGACGTCCATTGGCCCCGGTGGAGTTGGTGTTTTGGGTCGTTGTTGTGCTGCTGTGGGAGGGAGATCTGGCGCTGGAGTTGAATTTGTTTGGCCGCGAAAACAGTGGTGTCCGGGTGTCTTCTCTTGATTACGTCAGCAGTGGTCACGTGACAATTAGTAGGAGCACTCATAGACTGATAAGGCCCTACCGTGTTTTGCAGTGGACGGGGATACGGCCCAAAGCGGGAAATCCCTGCGAGGGATCTCCGGTGCTCAGATTTGGTTGTTAAAAGGGGCAGGGCTCCTGCTTTGAGAGAGGAGGCAGAGATGGCAGTGTTGATCTACCCACAATGACGCCCAGCACCACCAACTTCTTCCCCACGGAGCACTACACCATCTCGTTCTGGCTCTCGCAGCAGACGGACTTCTCCCGCTTCAGATCCACGAATGAGCTACCAGAGGAGGTGGACACTCTGATCATTGGCTCAGGCTACGCTGGTGCCTCTGTTGCACACCACTTGCTCGAGCAGGACCCCAATGCGGACGTCGCGTTGTACGAGGCCAGAAACATCTGCACGGGGGCCACTGGTCGTAACGGAGGACACCTGAAACCGTTCTGCCACCGGTACTTTGACCGGTATCTCGCGATGTGTGGAGAGGAGGGCGCTGCTGAAATCGTCAATTCCGAGTTCGAGCACCTGTGGACCATCAAGAGACTCGTCGAGGAGCTCAATGTGGACTGCGACTTCTTTCTGACCAGGGCGTGCGACGTGTACCCTTACAAGAACGACCCGGCCCTGCTGAGAGACCTGAAGTGCTATGACCTGCTGATGAAGTGTCCATACGTCAACCAAGAGCTCAAGGACCAGATCCAGGTGTTCTACGGTGATGCTGCTCGCATTGTGTCCAAGTCGCCAACCACAGACGTCGCCATCACGTATCCGGCTGCCTCGCTGTGGCCATGGAAGCTGATTGTGGCCCTGTTGAAGAAGAGTGTCGACAAAGGATTGAACTTGCAAGCCAATACTCTTGTGACCGAGGTGAGACAGAGATCTGACGGCAAATGGGTGGTGAAGACCCCACGCGGAGAAACAGCGTGCACCAAAGTCGTTTTCGCCACCAATGGCTACACCAAGGCCCTTCTCTCAGAGTTCTCCAACACAATCATCCCACAGAGATCCGTCATTGCCAGATTTGTCCCACAGATGAAGACCGGGATCCCACATCTGTCCCACACCTACGGCCTGTTCACCTCCATGAGAAGATCGGACTATCTCATCAACAGACCGGACGGCTCCGTCGTCGCTGGTGGACAGGACGCCTACCTCTTTGACACGAGCAAGACAGGCCACGAAGCCATCCCGTTCTTCAACACCACGGACGACTCCTTCTTCGACCCCGGAGCCGAACAGGCCTTCACAGAGTCCTACATGAGGGACAGATTCTCCACCTGGGCCGACGTCCCTGTCGAGGTGTCACACAAGTGGTCCGGGATCGTGGGGTTCACGAACGACCACTTGCCCTACATCGGCGAGCTGGACTGCATCGGCAAGCCCAACGCCTTCATCTGCGCAGGGTTCCACGGGCACGGGATGCCCCGGGTCTATCTCTGCGGGAAGGCCGTGGCCACATGCATCGCCACGGGGAAGAAGATCCAGGAGATACCGTACACTTGTCCTAGGGCCTTCTCCGTCTCCAAGGAGAGAATCGAGGCTAGCAGCAACCTTCATGAGCAGGAGTTGTTGGACTTTGCGCAAAAAGGCCCGCCAAAGATGCTGTACAAGGCTGTTTAGACAATAGACATACATTCATGTGGCGTATCACAACCACTGTCTTGCTTCAGCTTTGCATCTCGCAATCCCCATCACCAAGGCATCCAAAAAATCAATGTCTGGTGTGTCGTCAAGCTCACACGACAGAGCTGCCAGTCGATTGACAACTTCCTTGTTCTGCCTGAGAAGAGCACACACCCGTTGGATGCGTTCCACCGTGCTTGGATCTACCGGTTGATTGCCACTCCCACGGGACCGCGATGTCGTTCTGATGTTGACCTGGCCCTGGGAAGCACCGTGGCCCGTGTATCAACGGCAAAGAGCACAGGCGAAGTCAAACATACACTCACCTCCCGCCAAATTATAACAGAACGATGAACCAGACATGGGCCGGACAAACGAGCTTCTTTATTAGGATGGCTACAACTCAAAAGACCAGCAGCCCCCACCGGCAGACATCTACATAGCAAGAATCCAACAGGCCAAGCAGCTGTGCCCTTGAAACGCTCCCTCTTGTGTTGAACTCGAAAATGTCGCACCACATAATCTCCAACATCTCAGCTAATTCCATTTCCGATGGCATGCTGCACAAAGGACCTTCAATGATGCACTCGCGGCCTCTGTGGGTAAAGCTCAGCTTTCCTGGGAATACCACAATATGCCTGGCCATGTGTTTCGTAGTGGAAGATTTTGGCTCGTAGAATCCCAGGACATAAGACAACTGCACCACATTGCGGCTCCATGTCGGTATACAGATGCGCACGTCCGTGGCAACTGCCTGCTCCCCAGATGCGTGGCACATCTTCAACGTCAGCCACGCCAGCGCGAGATTCAACAGAGCCGGGACACGGCCGGGCTCTGACGGGGACCTGGAAACATCATGGCCCAACCTGATGTCCATGAGTATATCGGTATCCACCGTCATTCCGGCCCACAGCAGGAGAGGCACAAAGCCGCAAACACCGCTCAGTGCACTAGCAAGAAGTGCCACATCGGCGACGGTATCATCCAGCTTCATACCCGTCGGAACAAGTGTGCGGACAAATGGGGTCAGAAGCTGGCACGTCTTGGTGACGGAAAACACACGCGATGTACTCGAGTACCGAGGGAGCGAGACACGGGCAGTTGGTTCAGTCTCGCCTGGGCAGAAAAGCTTAACAGTCACCTCCATTGGTTCCTTGACCACCACAACCTCCACGGAACGTGCGGTGTCTGCGAGGGTGAACGAAGTAGCCCCAGCTTCCGTCCTCACTTCATATGACGAAGATCCCACGCGGCCAATTCTCAGAGTAGTCATCATAAAGTTCAAGATCCATACCATCAACACACGCCTATCCTTCTCATCCTCGCTATCGAAAGCACCCATGCAAGCGCGCACTGCGTCCATGAGACGACGAAACCGGGTGTCGGGATGGCCTGCAAAGTAGGCATCCTGGGGAATCTTGAGCAATGTTTTGACTTGCCTTGCTTTCCGGATAATATGAGAGCTGCCGGTTGGCATGGAACCGGTCATGATCATTTTGATCATTTCATTCCGGTCCCATACTGCCATCTTGGTCTCATCCTTGTCCCGTGCGCTCATATTGCCATTGGGGAGCTGTGTAGGTTGTTGGTGTAGTCGACCAGGCCAGGAGTACTCCAGGTCGAACGAGAATTCCCAGTGCGGTTGCCATGGAAACCGCCGGGCGAGCTTCCAGCAACACCCGGACACCACAAAACTTTGGCTGTTGGCTTCTCTCAAACGGCCATCGATGCTGAGCACCCCCGAACAGCGGTGGAAAAAGGGACATCACACGGAGAACCCCCAGACAATGGCCAGTGCCCCCATCCAGAACGCCACAGTCCTCCTCACGCGGCTGCTCTCCCTCAAAGAGTCCTCGCCGCTGCTGCTCATCCAGGACACCGTCGCACAGTCATCGCATCACCTCGTCCGCGAGTTCATCCAGCATGTGCCCGAGTCCGTCAACGTCATCTACGTCTCCTTTGAGACTGCTGACCCGCCGTCATACACAAAGAACTTCATCGATGCCGGAGCTCTCCCCTTGAAACGACTTGTGGAGCTCATCGAGGCCCACTACGACGCCAGCAACAAGAAGAAGAACCTCGTCATCATCGATTCCATCAACTACATCTCCGCAAACGACATCTCTACTTTCATGACCACGCTCATACGACCAACTGTGACCATCCTCGCCACATACCACACCTCTCTCCCGGAGCCAGACCACTACGACACCCCGAACTACCCATCGAGCTTCACCATCCTCAGCTATATCGCATCATCCATCTTTGATATCATCCCGAACTCACACGACAACGAGGAGATGAACGAGCAACTCTCGCAACTGAAAATCCCACGTGGCCTCAACACAGAGTCCTTTGTCCTTCAGCTCATCAACAGACGCAAATCGGGCCGTTCTCTGTCGTACAAACTCCACATCAACACCAAGACACACGAGTACACCACCATCGTCGAGCAGCAACATGAGCAGATGGACACACAACAGCTCCTCAAGGGCCTTACAACATTCAACCTCACCACATCGGCTAAACAGCAACTCGCCAAAGAGTCTGTGGAACTGCCCTTCCTCGAGGCTCAAAACTTTGATGCAGGCGGTGCCATTGTCTACGAGTTTGAGAAGGATGATGACTATGACGAGGAGGATCCATACGAAGATCCGTTCTAGTGTGCAGTACATGTAATTAATGAATTAGACTGTTCATGATAAACTTTTTTCTCTTTTCTTCACCACAGCTTGAGCAGGCCTTCCCAATCGCCGTGCTTGCGTCTCTCCCAATAACTCTTCTCACCCTTTATGAGTTCATAGCTCATCTCATCCTTACCCGTCTTGCGGAAGAACGCTGGCACGTGCACCTGCTTAGCCTCAGCCAAAACACCTCTGCGGTCTCTCTGTCTCTGCTCAATCTCCAACTTGAGCTGTTCGGCGGTCTTGATATCACCATTCTCGTACGCTCTTACGTCAGGTCTGAATCTCGAATCGGTGATTGGGATGTGTCCTTGCTCTATCGGTGTGATCTCGTTCAGGTTTGATGCCCAAACGGTGAACCCCCACTTCTTCTCCTCGTTAGGCAACAGCTGTGAGGCGGTGTAGATCTTCTTCTTCAAACCACTGTCCCTCGTGTTCTTCATGTACACCTCCGAAGTCCATGTACCTTCAGCGTACAACGACGACTTCTTCCCGTCTTTGCTCAGGACGTTGATGACAACTTCTTCGGATTTCGGTGTGGAGAACAGTCCGCTCTGTGGCTTCTTGAACTCAACGAGGGACTTGAACCCTGTGGAACTCGTCACTGTCACTGTGTTGATCGGCTCAGTGTATCTCTCACCGGCAATGATGTTCTTGAGCAGTGTTGATGGTTGTTGCCATTTGTAAATCTCACCAGTGGCCTTGAACGTCAGCGTCACCACGCCTTTGTTGATCAACTCGACAGACTTACCCCAAAACTTCTGCTCCGGGTTCAACGTGAACGAAATCTCCCAATCAGTAGTCTCGCAGTGGAAGGCAAAGATCTGTGGCTTGTGGTTGATCTTCTCACCAATCATTCTGATCCCCAGGGATTCATTTACAAGTTCATAGGTCTCACCGAGGATAGGGTTGAATGGTTTCCGCAAGTTTCTCTCCTTGGTTCTGAGTGAACCCAGATTGGCAATGGCAAACATGGCAATCTTTAAAAGCTTGGCATCCATGTTGGACTCTTGCACCACATCGTTCAACAAGTTCGAATGCTCAAACATCTCAGCCATCTTTTGCAAGATCGTCAACGGTTCGTTGGCGGTGACGGGCATGGCAATGCTCGACAAGTCCTTACCCACGTTCTTCCTCAGATGGGAGAACAGACTTGGTGGTGTAGACGTTGAGTCCATGATGTTGTTTCTGCGTTTCACAGGATCCAGTGGCAAGGGGTAAAGATCGTTGTCATTTGTGGCTGGGAGTTGTGGAGACGGTGTCCCGTTGAACGAGATGTCATCCTGGTCAGACAGATCATCCACAGAATACGCATCGGTGTTCTTCCCTCCTGGTAGTAACAGGACTTGGTTGCCCAGAGACTCTTCACCGTCGAGGTCCAGATCATCCTGTGCGTCAAAGTAATCATCGCTGAACACGGTCATCTGTGGGGACAAGACGAGGTCTCTGGGTGTGTGAGCGACAGAGATGAGTGAGCGGACAGACTCTGAGAGTCCGTCAAGTTCGGCCTGTGCGGTGTGATACTCCGTCGGCGTCACCTTGGACTCAAAGGACTGTAGCAGGTTGGTCAAGTTCTCGAGTCTCTTATCGAGTTCGGAGATCACCTTGTCCGTTTCAATCTCCCCAGTGGCTTGGAATTGCGAGAGAGCTCTCGCCTCGACAGCCTTGTTGGCCACGTTGAGTTTCGTAGGTAATGCGTTGCCATGTGTCAGAGCCGGTTGCACGAGTGACCCGTTAGTTGTGGCTTCCTCTCCATCATCCTGCTTCTGTGACGTGAGCTTGATGAAATTGAGTGCGTTGATCCAATTATCCCAATCCTCCTTGTTCTGAGTCTTGAGAATCCACACCTCCATGCCCGAGTCGATGACGATGCTGTGCTCCTCTTTGAAAGCCGAGATGGATGCCAAGTTGATCTGCATCTCACCTCTCAACTGCAGAGACTTTTCGTTGAGGTAGTACGACAGCGTGTTGTACTTGAAGTTGAGCACGAAATATCTCTTGGTGAACCCTTGGAGTTTCTTTCTCTTCTTCTTGAGCAGGTATCCCTGGAGGTATTGCCCGTTGTTTGGATGGAGCTGGTTGTTCAGGTTGAGAGACGAAGATGAGACCGAGAGTTTTCTCGTTGCTGGGGTCTGCTTGGCCTCGATCTCCTCGACGAAGAACTTGTTGAAGAGCACTTTTTTCCCGTAGCTCTTGGAGAAAGTGTTGTCAAAGACAAAGGCAAAGATGCCACCCTTCTCCACTTTGAGCTCGGCCTGGAACATCTCGTTACCGTTGAGCATGCCGTAGGACTGGACTTTCACGAGGGAGGACTTCTTGAGACGGTCCTCCATGGACATCTGCGTGATGGAGCGCTTGCGGTGAAGTGAAGTGGAGCTCGAGCTGCCCCCGTTCTCGCCGCCATCCACGTACGGAGACTTGTCAGCAGCTGCGGGATCCTGGGACGAGCGGTACACGCCAAAAGTGATGGAGCGTTTGATGGGCTTGAGCTGGAACATGATGGTGACGCCGTCCGGGATCTGGATCCATTTGATGGCGAACGAGCGGGAGTGCACGTCGATGGTCTCCATTGCGAGTTGTAGGGATTGGTGGAACGCGTTTGTGTGTGTGTCTGTGGGCTGTTGGAATGGCTGTTTTTAGGCAAGAATTGGATGGATGCGTAGGCAGATGGGCCCGGTGACGAGGCGATTGGACGGGGTTCTCCAGTTGGTGGGGACAAGCGGCGGAGGGTCCGGGGGGCCAAGCGATGCGATGCGATGTTTTGATTTGGGAATGATCTCTTCGTCCGTCGGCTGGCAACGTGGCGGGCCGCGCCGTCCACCAGAGCGCGCGAATTCGGGCCGAACGAACAAGGGACACCCGGACACCAGGCGGGATCTGCAATCTGCAATGGGCTGTTGGCTGTTGGTGACGAGTTTGGTGCTCAGAAGAGCAACAAGAGGTCGGGTGTGTCGTTTATGTTGGCTTAAGTTGAAGACAGAACCCACCGTGCCTGCTCACGGCCTGCTCACAACCTTTGCCCGGCGCATCAAACGGATTCGCGGGGGTTGGGCTTTTGGTCGTACTGAAATTTACGCTGGAGAAGTCTGTTATGTATGATCCCTCTGCGTAACTTTCAGCACGGCAATAGAGTTTCCCGATTTTGCACGTCTACGCGGCGGATCTTTGGGGAGACATTAGAGACTGGTGGGTATGTGAATTAGACGATAAGGACGTATGCAAAATGAGTGTGCAGAGATGTGCTGCAAGCTAAGAATTTGAGAGCTGTGTGGAGCCCATGTGATAGGGAGGATCGACCTCGATGAAGCAACAAGCAGAAGGAGATAAAGTCGTGACAAGCCGGGGCCTTGTGCAAAAGACAAGAGACAAGACCGTATGCAGAGATGAAGAAGTAGAATCAAGCAGCCTTGACGTGGTGCTGGAACGTCTGGAGGCTGAAGCTCACGAGATTGTCCTTGCTCATGTATGGACTGCCCGTTGGGGTCGGCGTAGGCGAATGCGACAGGGCAGGGACAACCATCTGCTGAGGCTGGGCCTCGATGTCCACGAGTTCGAGCTCTAGCCCCTTGTGGTTTCTCTTGCGCGCGGCGGATCTCCTGAGTAGTAGTACCACCGTCATGAGCACAATCGTGACAAACACGAGCATCACGGCGAAGTGCGAGTGGACCTGGAGCTGACGCACCGCTTGGTCTGCGGCCATCTTGTAGTCAAAGTCGTAGATATCGAGGTCCTTGGAGTAGCCAAAGTCGTGGATGGCGTGTTCCTTGAGGAGATCGCGGCTGGTGGGTGACGGGACAACCATGGTCTGAGATAAGGTGTTGTTGTTGTGGTGGTGGTGGTGATAGGGGCTGCCTTGCGAGGAGCGGGCTTAGAGGAGGGCAGAAGTCTGTGGGAGGATGGCGGGAACGCTGGAAGACTCCGAGAGTGGTGCTCTGGATGAAGAGGAAGGGGACAGTGGCAGCAACACCAACACCGGTGGCCGCTCGGCTCCCACCAGCGAGCGGGTCGTCCGGTCTTTTTTATATCGCTGGGCAGCGAAGAAGAAAAAAGAACAAACGTCCGCCTGGGCTGCAGGTGCCCACAGCGCAGACGCCCCCAAATGTAAACACAACAGGCCCGCGCCATCCAAAATTGGCAACGAGCGGGAGGCCCCGGTGGTGTGGCAGGGGGGGGGTCCATGGGGATGTGTGGGGAGGGAGCTGTGGAAGCGTTGTACTGTCTCACTCAGAGAGTGTCTATCTACTGTCTCAGCCCCTTTCTCCCCTTCCAAAAGGACATCAGATATCTCACAATCTGGTACCTCGAAATAGACGAGCTTCGACTCCTGCTTTGAAATTTTCGCCTGCTGATTCGACAGCGATCGACGTCGGGACGGTCAGGGGACAAAGTACAGTGGCGGCGCAAAGAGGTGACAGTACAAACACTGGATAGAGAGGAAGTCTATGATAAGACAAGAACAGACAGCCCCCCTTATCCACCCACAGACCCCGTCCTTTGCAAGCGAGAAAACAGGCCGCACTCTCAAACGTCGAGGGCCCGATGCTGCGCAATGACGTGCGGCGAGTGCCCGCCCCGATGCGGCAATTTACCGGATTGGGACGTTGTGTTTGGATATTCAGATCCCCTTTGTCTGTGCTATATTTACCCCCTCGTTTCCCCCACAACTTCACGAGATCGCGTGCCTTGATCTATATACAGATTCGCTCATTCACTTATCCAGCGCCAGGTCACGTTTCTCCTGCGTTTGGGCCTCCTCCTCCAGCGCCAACTCCTCCTCGACAACCTCCATCTCTTCGAGCTTCTTCGCCTGCTCATCACGCTCCTCGTTCTTTGCGAGCAGCTTGTTCAACGCACTGTCGCTAACGCTTCTCAGCTCCTCGAACGGCCCGGTCTCCACAACACCACCCTCTTTGCCCAGCACAATCACTCTCGTGGAATGCTTGATCGTACTCACACGGTGTGCAATGGAGATTGTGGTCTTCCCCTCCAAACAACGCTCGTTGAGCGTAGCGGCGATGGTCATCTCGGACTTGGAGTCCAATGCACTCGTACTCTCATCCAAGATCAGGATCTGTGGGTCGAGCAACAACGATCTCGCCAATGCGATTCTCTGTCTCTGACCTCCAGAGAGCTGCGTCCCTCGTGGACCGACAATGGTGTTCAACCCCTCGGGGAACTCAGAGATGAAGCTCTTTACATTTGCCCTCTGCAATGCCAATTCCAGCTCCGATTCGTCATAGTGTGGGATCCCATACGTGATGTTCTCCAAGATCGTGCCGCTGAACAGTGCAGGTTCTTGCTGGACAACACCAATCTGCTTGCGGAACTGGCGTAGGTTGAACTCCTTGATGTTGCGCCCGTTGATGCAGATCTCTCCTTGTGAAATGTCGTAGAATCTGAGGAAGAGCGATGTGATGGTGGATTTCCCCGATCCGGAAGGGCCAACAATACAGACGTGTTCACCAGGCTGGATCGTGAAGGACAAGTCTTGGAAGATCTTGATGTTTGGTCTCGTTGGATACTCGAACCCAACGTGGCGGAACTCAATGGCAGTCTTGAAGTCCTGGAGAGTTGGCTGCACTCCAATTGTGGCTGGAATGGCCGGTTTGCGGTCGTTCAACTCAAAGATACGTGCTGCTGCTCCTGCGCCCTTCATCAACTCCGAGTAGAAGTTTGAGAGCCCAAACATCGAGGAACCGGTGTACACTGCATACATCATGAACGAACTCAGTTCTCCCACAGTCAAACTGCCGTTACGGATCATTGACGAACCGATACCGAGCAGTGCAATCAATCCACAGTTGGCCAATAACCCCGTAGTGCCAAAGAAGATACCGGATGTCGTGGCCTCTTTGAAACCGATCTTGAACACATCTCTCACGTTCTTCGAGTATCGAGCAACCTCGACACGTTCACCACCGTACGCCTGGATCGTTCTTGTGGCACTCAGCTGCTCCTCGGCAACTTTGGTCAAGTCACCCACTGCTCTCTGCAAATCACGCGACAGGTTTCTGATTCTCTTACCGTACACAAAGGCCATGGCACCGAGCGGTGGCGCTAGCAAAAGCATCATTGAGGTGAGCTTCCACGAAACGAGCATCATCATCCCAATGCCGACACCACCACTAAGCACGGCTCTGATTCCGTCACTGATGTTCTGCGTGACACTTCTCGACACGATCGATGCGTCAGAGGACAGTCTCGAGATCAGGTCTCCGACTCTGTTGTTGTCCAAGAAGGCAGCATCCTGCTCCAACGACGCCTTGAGCGTACGTGTTCTCAATCTCGCCACGAGCTTCTCTCCAACGGTCTTGAGGATGATCACTCTTCCAACGTTGCAGAACCCGCCAATGACAAACATCAGAGCAGTCACTCCAAGGAACTCATTCATCGTAAGCTCCCATCCCTTAATGGTGATGTGGCTGAGCTGTCCATTGCCCGAATCGAGGAACTTGCCAATGATCATAGGGATGGACATCGAGATTGCACTGGAAACAGCGAGCAGTCCCAGGGCGCCCACCATCGGCTTGGTCTCCGGTTTCGCCAGCTCGAACAGACGCTTGATGTCGCCAAACCCGGATGCCTTGGAGTCATGCGGCGAGAGCTTCTCCACTGTCTTGTTGTCTTGCCACAGGGGCGGTAGCGTGTGGAATGGCCGTAGAAGAACCCCGGTCCGTAGCCCAATCCGCGCCAGATTTCGTGTGGGGCTTGCGGTGTGGTGCAGTGTCCTGAGGACAGTCGTGCGGAGGACGAGCATCGTGGTGTGTTTAGTGCGTGGAGAGCTGCTGGGAGTGGAAGTGGAAGTTGGTGCGGGTGGACCGACGGCCTTTCGAATCCAAACGCCGCCGCCGCCGATGGTCCAACAGACCCGTTCGCGAAAAAGTTTATTTTGTGCGGAGATCCCGGGGGAGGCTCTCTCTTTCTTTCTCTCTGTGCGACGTACTCTGCACTCTTTGAGGCAGATAGTGCTGTGACACATGGCTGGTGTTTTGTGGTAGGAAGGGGCTTGTTTTGATGGAGGAAAGGCCAAAATGGAGAAGCAGGGTTATGTTCTCATAAGGTGTCGTGCCCCTACCGCTTAGTTGCTACCGCGCGACCGTGTGCTTCAAATGTAAACAAACACAAACACAAGCACAAGCACAAACTAGTCACAACAACCACATCCACTTGCGCCTACAAGCCCAGACAGCTCCAGTCTCACACACACAGTCTGGCACAACCCTACCTCCCTGTCCAGTTCTCCCTTGACTTCAATCATGCTGCAACGTCGAAGACGAACTCATCGTTACCAACAACGTCCCCACTTCATGAAACGGGCATTCGACAACCTCGCCTCTAAAGTCCTGATGCAGGAGGTGGCTCAAGACGAGATGAAGAAGGCTGTGGACAACTTGAGAGAAGAGAACATCCAGTTGACTACTAATGTTCTGCAATTGCGTCAACAGCTCGTGAAGGCCACCGCCACTTCACTTCCACTGCCAATCCCGGCTCCACCGTTGCCAAACAATCCTCTCCGGATCCAAGCCCATCATCCTTGGTGGTCAGGTTTGTATGAGTCTTTGATGTCCGTATGGGCTCGGTTGCTTTGTGCTTTGAGTGTCATGACGCTTTCGTCGGTGAAGCCTCCGTTAGAGTCTCTTGGAAGAACCATCTCACGGTATGTCGATCGCACGGTAACACTGACAAAGTTACTATTCTTCGCCAGATTGGAAGTGAGGCACTTGATAGCCGATCTTTGGTACAACATCAGCAGGGGCGAGGTGTGGCTTTACGCAGAGTACCTCTTCCCGGGGAAGTCTCAGAACTTGGAAGATGCCCAACGACTCAGTGACTCCCTCCGTCAACCTCATATGGATATCGACTCTCCACTTGGGGATTTGTTTGATGAGAACATAACGCAGATTGATAACTACTCCCAGTTCAAAGACTGCATCATGTCTGAGAGGTATATCAGCAGGGTCATTGATTTCCAGACAGACTACTTGCGCCTTATTGACAAGGTGATCACGGAGACAAACGGACCATACATTGTGACTCTTTGCTCGGACTACCTCCAAGGCTGTGTTAACATCTCTGGTGTTGATGGAATCGATCGGTCAAGCTTGGAAGCCACACTGGAGAGGTATGTAAACAGGGGTGCAGACTTGAGAAGACTCGCCGTGGGCATCAAGGAATTGAAAAAGACAAGAGCAAAACTTATCTTGAACTTGAGCTCCTTGCAGCTGATTTCCGCTGGTGTTAGTCCTTGGGCAAGTGCTGAAGACGAGATCAGAACCTTCCACCAAGTTCTGGAGACCACAAAGCTGTCATTGAACGAGGTGTTTTACGGGGCGGAGAATTTGGTGGAAACGTTCATAAGCTGTGTTCGGGGTGTGTCTTCAAGAAACATATCCAAACACTTAGTTTGGTACCGGTCAAGAGAACATGCATACCAGTCTTTGGCAGATGAGCAAGAGCTGAGAGAACTGAGAGTATCAAGCAGAGAGGACGACTACAGAGCCAAATGGCGGAGATTCTCCAGCCACCACAGTGTCTTCTGGAACTGCTACAAAGGATGGATTGACGTACTCATGACTTCATTCATTCCAGGTGCGGTTTCCGGGTTTATTGCCGCTCTTTCGCCACGGATGGGAGAGAATCTTGCTGCTTACTTCCTGACAGTTTGGCTTTTGGCTTTTCTCAGGTATAAAGCGGACCGTTACTGGGGCTGCCCGGTATGGCTGCTCTACACACTCTTTGTTCCATTAGAGCTTGGAGGCCACGCAACGTTTGTTGGACTCGCTGCAGCCAAGTATCTGCGTGACCACGGTCGTACTTGATCACCACGCACGACTGATTATGTTTATACGTATAACGACTCTGCTTATGATGTACGAATTAATTGATTTACACGACCCCATGACTAGACCAGCCGATGACTCCAGCTATCTCCGGCGTGGCACTCCGTGCTCTCGACCTCACCGTTGCTTCTGAGCCACCAGAGCCTGCCGTCATCAGCCTCAACGGTCTCAATCAGCCGGGCACACGCCTCCGGATGGTCCACAGGCCCCAGCACAGGAAAGGTTCCGACTAGGCGCAAAGACGGCGACTGGATATTGCAGTCCCTAGAAACCTTGACGTGGATCTGAATTGCGTTGAGGTGCTCCACCTCGCTGGTGAGTACGCAGGGTCCCTTAGGGACGGGCACGTCAAACGGTGGAAACCAATCGGAAACGTTACTGACGAAGTTCAACCCGTCCAGGGAGCAGCGCCCGGTGATGCTGGAGGGTAGCACAATGTCGAGCTCCGAAACCGGCTTGAACTTGTCTCTGTTCAATCGAGGCCAACATACACGACACTTGTTCACTGCAGTTGTGAATCTCCATCTTGCCGGCGGAACATCGGTGGCTCGAGGCATGAAAGTTGTACTTTCGAAAAACACAATCCAAACTTTTTTCATAAGGTAACTCCTTTCAAAGCCGCACTCGTTATCAACAAAAAGGTACACCGTGGGCGTGACATGTTCTCCTCCTCTCAATGGCCCGGCTGGCATGCCAAACAAGATCACCATCTTGGAGAAGTACCCGCGTGCAAGGCCTTTGATGTAGTTCCATCGGCGCATCAGCCGGGACTCTGGCAAGTCAAACACCGTACAGGCAGTCCACTCCATCTCCGCCTCCTTCTCCTTTTCCTTCTTCACATTGAGTGTCTCCTGCATAGGCTCACACATCTTCAACGGAACCTTTTTTTCAAAATCCCCACTGCCAGAGTTTACACTGACATAGATGTAGTACTGCACGACAGCATAGTTCAGCGACCGGCTTCGGGGCTCAAACATGAACGTGGGAGGAAGTGGTATCTTTCCAGACTCCTTCTTAGGACCAGGCAGAGAACCGGCATGCTTGCTTGGAGGCCCGAGCAGTGGGCTCACCTGAGGGTGCTCCGGTGGGATGGGAACCTCGAGAGGATGGGCACTGAGCACGAACTCGAAATTCTCACTGATGGATGACCCCACCGCGTAGTTAATGCGTGCCTCCTCAAACTCCTGTGCGTTGTCGAGGAGTGTCGGTGGTGGATAAATGGTGCGTGCGTCATAGTAGAGTCTTGTGCTTCGGTCAAATGGTGCGGTGTTGGCTCCAAGCCTCTTGAGCACCAGAGCTTCGTCATAGGAGTCATATGATGAAGTGACTGGGGCATTGCCTCTGAAATTCCCGCCCTTCTTGACACCAGAGACGCCAATGAGCTCGAGCTTGATCTGCTTCACCGCCATTAGTCCCGTGGGGAAGTCGATGTTGAGGGTGCCCTGCACCTTGGATCCAGGACGGACTGTGCGCTCTTTGAGGTCAATGCTGATGTGGCACATTGCTGGTGCTATGCTTTCTCGAGGTGGCGCTTGGTACGTCTGGATATGGTGGTTTACAACGAGGTATAACCTAACTTGCTCACGGCTCGCGACGTACTCGAGAGGGGTTATGCGTGCATGGCCTTATCAATACTTTTCGCGAATTCGCCGCGAATGCGTTTGATGCCCCCACAGGCCCGCAGGCCCACGGCAGCTGCCACAAACCCCGCCCGCTCGTTAAAAGGTAAACAAACGTTTCTCGCCATCAGAACACCTGGGAAACCCTTTGATTCGAAAACATCCGCGTGTCGAGAACTCCTGCAAAGCAACTCACCACAGACCAGAGATGTGGCCGTCCTTCCGCTTCATCTACGAGCCAATCGGGGCCTTCTTCACAGCTCCGCACATCCTGGCCTTGCGCACAGCCTACAGGACCGGAGGATTAGCAGATGCCATCTGCAACCACGAAAACATCAAGTTCTACTACGACCACAACATAAGAGATGAGATCCTCGCCACCGCAGACGCTCTCTCAACCGTGCAGCTCACGCTGGTCGCAGTTGCCATCACAGACCCAACACGCTATCCGGCCCTGTCTCTCACAGAAGTCGTTGAGCTAGCTACGTTCAAGCTGCCGATCTCACCACAACAGACTGAGGCAAACATGAGAGCATTTTTGAACCGTTACGTTGTCTTCCTCAGTGGTGCCATGCGTACCGGCTTTTGTTTCAACGCGTTTGTTGCTCGATGGGTGCGTGATGTCCAGAGAAGTGTGCCAGAAGCTCATGGTGACGACTGCCGGAAAGCTCTCTTATGGTTGTCAACTCACAGTGCTTCAACGACATGGTGGCCATCACCTGTAAGAAGGCAAGCAGACAAATCCTTTGCCAAGTTGAGAAGAGCGAAGCATAACCTCGAGAAGCTTCTTGAACCAAGGGGTAAGAACTCACTTTTGAGGCTGACTACAGAGAGTCCCGAGACCTCTAAGTTCGTACGTGCATGGAAGGACACGGTGAAGTCCATCGCAGAAGCTGACAGAGAGTTGCGTACTATCCACACTGATATGCAGACTCTCGTGCTCGGTGACTTCAATGTTGGGAGTTTGAGTTTTGCCGAGAAGTTAGAGTTGACGGCCTTTCAACGCAGGAGTTCAAGAAGAAGGTGGTCCCACAAACGACAGAGGGATGTCAGAATTAGGAGAAGACAACGTCGTCCGAAGATGCAATGGGACAGATTCGATGCAGACCATCACGTTGCACATGTGATCTACCACTCGATCCTTCCTCCCTTGTCTAACTTCATCACAGTCGCTGGACCCGTCTTAATCGCTCGGAACTCAAAGCATTTTGACGGTTGGAACACTGTTCTCTATGCTTCAGTGGTCTTCATATGTCGTGTCATACCTCCTGCTTTTGCCTGGTACGGCAAAGCTCCCATCTTTCTCCTCTACTTTGTCCTGATCTTGAATATTGCTACACAGCTTTTCCTCACCATATTCACGCTCGTCAAGCTGGCTTCACATCGTCAACACTGAGGCGCCATTGGTCTCCATCATCTTCAGATCATCCCAAGTACACTCTATTGTGTAGCCACATTAATATATTTATTTACCTAAGTGACCCTAACTTTTCATCAAATGGCTAACACAGAGTGTAACCCAAGATGCAAATTACGCGGAAGAACGCTCTGATCTATGTATAATGTCATTGAGAACGGCACGTCAAGTCAGACGTCGGGTATCTCAAGACGTAGGCGAGTAACGATGACGAGCCCGCTTCAAAATAGGAGATTCGGAGACATACATGATGAAGATACTCAGTACTGTGCGATCAGTGCCTCTGCGACGCCCGGAATCCTTGACACCGGAGACGCCAATGAGCTCGAGCTTGATCTGCTTCACCGCCATTAGTCCCGTAGGGAAGTCAATGTTGAGGGTGCCCTGCACCTTCGAACCAGGCCTGACTGTGCGCTCTTTGAGGTCGATGCTGATGTGGCACATGGTTGGCTCTATTTGGGTGCTGCTTGATTTGACTGAGAGGGAAAGAACAAAGAGAAAAGGCCAGAGGGAAAAACCAAACAAGGTTATACTCTCGTCTGGCATCGTGCCCGTACCACTTTTAACGAAGGATGAGCTGAGCTGAGCGGACGAGAGGGCTACGGATAACGATAAAGATAATGAGAAAGAGAAGATTAAGAAGCTAATAGTATACCCAGGGAGGTCACTTAGTCAGCCTTGTCACGTGAGTAGTGCGGTGGATCATCATCATCGGGTGCCTCCACCCAAGTGTCAATACCCAGCACACACCACATTTTGGGCGTCTCGAGCAGTCGAGCACATGCCTGTGGGTCCTCATGGCCCTCCGAGTCCACCGGTCCCAGCACCAGCGCTTTGAAGAACTCCTCCCGGACAGAAAGCCCACTGTATCCGAGCGATACACCCATGTGGACGGAGTACGAGTGGTGCACGCTGCCGTCCACGACACTCGGCCCCTTGGGCACCGGCACGGTGAATGTGGGGAAGCTCTCCGACACATCGGCGTAGAACCACAGCCCTTTGAGCGCCTGGATGTCCTTGGTGGAGAGTCGCAGGGACGGGTTGGACGCGAGGTCTTTGATGGGGTGCGATAAACACACTTCTGTGGCCGCGATCAGCCTTTCCCATGTTCTCGCATAGGAGGTCTCCCCTTGATCCGGATCCTCATCGACGAAAAATGTTGTGCACTCGATGAACTTGACGCAGCTGTAGCCCAGAGAGAACGAACGTGAGATGGGCATCTTGTCCACGAAGACGTACACCTTGGGAGTGACGGTCTGCCCCGGTTTGAGAGACGTACCCGACGGCATGTGCGTTATTATCACGGCTCTGGGAGCTTTCGGCCTGAAAACAAAGCTCGAGAGACTATCCCGCATGTACTCCCAGCTATCGGATATGTTCTCTGGCTCGTGGATGCTCCACTTGTGCTCATCATTAGGACCATTCTCGACTCGTTGAACCTCCAACATCTTGAGGGGAAACTTTTTCTCAAAGTCTCCACTGCCAGACTTGACAGTGACGTAGAGGTAGTACTGCACGACAGCGTAGTTCCGTGTCCAGCTGTGAGGCTCGGCCATAAACGTGGGTGGCAGTGGCATTCGGAGTGCTTTCCCAGGCTCCTTCTTAGGACCAGGCAGAGAACCGGCATGCTTGCTTGGAGGCCCCAGCAGTGGGCTCGGTTCAGGGTGTTCCGGTGGTATAGGAACCTCGAGAGGATAGACACTGAGTATGAACTTGAAGTTCTCATTGATGGATGACCCCACTGGGTAGTTGGTGCGTGCCTCCTCAAACTCCTGTGCGTTGTCGAGGAGTGTTGCTGGTGGATAAATGGTGCGTGCGTCATAGTAGAGTCTTGTGCTTCGGTCAAATGGTGCGGTGTTGGCTCCAAGCTTCTTGAGCACCACATTTTCGTCGTATGAGGTGTATGATGAAGTGACTGGCAAGGTGCCTCTGTGGCGTCCACCGCTCTTCACACCAGAGACGCCGATGAGCTCGAGCTTGATCTGCTTCACCGCCATTAGTCCCGTAGGGAAGTCAATGTTGAGGGTGCCCTGCACCTTGGATCCAGGCCTGACTGTGCGCTCTTTGAGGTCGATGCTGATGTGGCACATTGCTGGTTCTCTTTACTGGCTGCTTTCCAGAGTGCTGATGGTGGATGCCTGCCTTGTGGTTGTAAAATTGGAGACAACATGTGAAATCTTCTCAGAGCACCGTGCTGAAATATACGCTGACAAACGTCTTTCGCGCGTAAATCTCAGCACTAACAAATGAAAACAGAGCGCGCCCAGAGCACAAGAAACACCACCTCCACGTCCATGAGCTCCTCCGGCTTCTCCAGCTCCATCGCCGCCTCTGCCCGTCACCGATGAAGCCACAGTCGTTGTTCCCTCTGCTGCTCTGTCTGCTTCCCACGGCACTGGCGTCGCCCGGTGACAATCTCGACGAGTTCAAGCACTGTGTCGAGGCGTGCGAGTACACCGTGTGCCAGACGCGTTCCACCTTCTACGAGAACAGGTTCCTCCGGCTGCCCTATGCGGACGTCTCGCCGCTGATGAAGCTGATGCTGTGGGACTGCCCCTCCAACTGTGATTACCAGTGTCAGCAGCTCGTCACAGGGCTTCGTGTGGGGCGCAACGAGGAGGTGTTGCAGTTCCACGGCAAGTGGCCGTTCAAGCGTCTGCTCGGTGTCCAGGAGCTGGCCAGCGCCGTGTTCTCGGTGCTCAACTTCGTGCCGCACTACATCAACTTCTTCAAGGCCCGACAGAGGTACCAGACTGCGCCAGGATCCTTCAAGGTGCTCTACTGGAACGTTGTTGTCATCTCCGTGGTGACGATGTGTGCCTGGGCTTGCAGCACGGTATTCCACATCAGAGACCTTCTCGTCACAGAACGACTGGACTACTTCTTTGCCGGTGCGACGGTGCTATCGGGTTTCCACGGTCTGCTCATCCGTGTGTTCAGACTGGATCTCGAGCCGGTAAAGAGAAGCTGGGCTACAAGGTTCTGTGTGGTTCTCTACCTCTACCACTTCCTCAGGCTCAACTACGACTGGTCGTACACCTACAACATGCAAGCCAACATCACCGTTGCATTGGCCCAGTATGGGCTCCTCCTCGTTCTCAGCTACCAGCACTACTGCAAGGATCCATCCAAGAAGTCGCTTTGGATCAAGCCGCTGATGCTCATTGGCAGTGTCGTGTTTGGGATGAGCTTCGAGGTGTTTGACTTCATCAACTTGGCATGGCAGATCGATGCTCACGCCGTGTGGCACGCCACCACGGTGATACCTGGCTTCTGGCTCTACGACTTTTTGTTCGAGGACATTGAGAGTCTGCAAGAGAAGTATGTCGATTAAAGATTCTTCATCGTCTCCGGGCTTGCCACCGGCCCGTCTAATACACTCAACTCCTCTTTGGAGAAAAACTTGTGGAACCAGAACGTAGCAATGACACTGAGCAACAAGACCAGTGGAAATCCAATGGCTCCTCGTGACTGCACAATGCCAAACTCCGCGGCAAACCCGATTAACGAGAAACAGATGAAAAGATACATCTTCTTCTTGGGCACCAACCTCAGCGCTGAATCTGAAACACCAGACTCCATACAGCAGAATCTGATCCGGTTCACAATCTCGTTCCCATGTAGTCCCTTAGCGCCCATGATGAAGAAGAGCCCAGCAAGGACACACTGCGGAATCACACCGAGACAAACAAGCAAAGGCCTTGTCATCATGCCAATCATCATCAGCCCCTGGACAGTATTGGTAACCCTCTGTTCCACTGTCCCGGTGATTCTTCCCTTCTTGTCCTTCACCACCAGTGACTCAGTGTGCAGAGGAGCCTGTGGAATGAGTCCGTTAGGGAACGGGATGCCCAGTGTCCCTGTGATGCCTGTGACAATGCCCAGAAGCAGGAGGTCGTAGTGGAACGCTGCGGGCTTTTTGAGCTTGAATTTGGAGTCCTGTGCGATGAGTGCGGATATCGAATGGTCAAAGTAGAACAGGATCGTGAGGATGATTCCAAAGGGCAACGCCAGAAAGATGTGACCCACTGATATCCCCGTGACCTCGACCCACGAGCTCCGTGATGTCGGATGGAAGGACTTGGTGATCGGAAGCGTCTCAAAGTCGGTCTTGTTGAGATACCCACCGAAATGGATGAACCCGGAGAAGAACACCATGCACAGCGGGGTCGTGTAGTCCACCACGACCTGTCGTACCACGCTGCGGAAGAATGGTGTCTCGTTGAACACGTTTCCGGCGAACCCCACAACACCCATCGTGATGGCAACGACGCAGCTTGCAAACCCGGAAGCACCGTTGTCTTCATCGTTAAACTGTCGTGTCAGGATCTGAATGCCCTTCTGGATGTACACCACGTTGATGAAGAGCCCAAAGATGTCGCAGGGAAATTGCGTGGAGTACTTGAGCGCACTGACACAGTTGGTCACCGCCACAATGATGTGGGCAATCATGCCCCAGATCCCGATCCAGAACATGAACGGGAAGTAAGCGATGCCCAGCGGCTTGATGATCTCGTACACCGTGTAGTTGAAGATGGAAATGGGGCCCGTGACACCAACGATGGTGAGTGGCTGTCCTCCAAACACACCAAAGACGACTCCGCCAATTGCTGAGCTGAGCAGGATCTCGTTCACGCCAAACGAGTTCTCCGTACGGTCAAACATGTCCTGCGCAAAGGCAATTGCGGGGAAGATGTTGGTGAAGAAGGTCTGGATCGTGGACGGGACAACCCTGTAGTTCCAGGCATCCGTCCAGTCTGACAAGTAGTATTCGATCATGGATGTCCCTGAGCACACCGCTTCCGAGCCTGTACCGCGGCCTGTGCTCTCGTTCTGTGTCCTCTGTGGCTGGTATCTGCGCGAGTTCAAACTCTTCCTCGATCGTGGCGTCCTTCCTGTGCATTTGCAGCTGTTTACCCACCAGAGAGTCGTGGGAAGAAGGGGAAAGGGGATGCCTCATCATAGCCCACGGGCAAAAACATTACGGCTGAGCATGTGCTCAGTGTGGCCGAACCATTTTCTCCGCGAATCCGCGAATGCGTTTGATGTCCGCTCGCCCGCCCGCGAACTTTTGATCTTTTCTGACAGACCCAAACGCGTTTGTTTACCGTTCTGCTCCGGCTGCAACGAAAGCCCTCCAAAAGCTCAGTCCGCAACATGTCCACGACACGGCTGTACCCTCAGATCGACGTCTCGCTGCTGAACGAGCGCTACACAGAATACAAACGGAAGCCGCCGCACTACGAGTCCGTGCTGGACGAGGATGTGGAGGACGCGTTACGAGACGACGATGGCGACGAAGACGAAGAAGACAATGACTTCAGCTCCGGCACCGAAAACGAACATCTCAAAGAGACTCTTTTTGACGACTATAATGATGACGATGATGATGATGACGAGGACTACCACGTTGATGACGAAGAACCCGACATTGAAGATGATGAAGACGAGTTTGCAATGAGTGATGACGAGGGTGATGACCCATGGTTGGAACGACTCAAACCGGTTATCAGAGTGTTGTTCCGTCTGAAGCAGCATTGGAAGAAGCTTACTATGGTTGCATCTCTGGTACTTCTCAGTGTCTTTATCGTGCCCGCCTTGCTCTCACAACTCTCGCGCTCAGGGTCAAGTCAGATCATACCGAACGTGAAGTCCTTTGGTGACATCTCCAAGTCGATCCAGAGTCTCCAGTGGCAGATCAATGATATCAACACCAAACAGAAGGGCAAGCTTCACGACCTCAGAAACTACTTGGACTTGAAGATGGACGAAGTGGCTGGCAGGTTCCAGCAAGTTGACAAGAGATTGGATCAACTTCAACGTGACAACGAAGAGCTCGTCAAGAGATTGGACTCACTCAACCTAGAAGGAGGCATCGACTTGTCCAGCAATGGCAAGATCCCAATCCTATTGGACGAACACAACAACGTTCAGCTCCTTCCGGAGTTCAAAGAGTACTTGCACGACTACATCAGATCCACGCTCCAAGACCAACACGTTCAGAAGGAATTCCAGCTCAACTACGAGAAGTTTGTTCAAGACTACATCAACGAGATCGTTAACGAGAAGATTGGATTTATGAAGAAGGAGGAGATCTTGCACCTCATAACGTTGCAGTTCCAGGAGAACAAGCGCAAGTTGATCCAGGAGATCAAGCAACTCACACAGATCCGTCCGCAACCAGATGAGCTTCCACAGAAGTTGATTCCAAAGACAGCGTACGAGAAGAGGTCGAAGATCGATTACGCCCAGTCCTCCAACGGCGCTCGCATCATCAACTACCTCTCCTCGCCAACATTCAGACCAAAGACCAAGTCCTCGTGGCTCTCATCGTGGAGATCCTCAAGACAAGAACACACAGAGAGTAAAGACCACATCACACCTTCGTCTCCTTTCATCGTCCTCACGGGCAACGAAGGCTTCTGGAGGTCATCTGAGATCAACGCCTCCTTGGGGATCAAGTTCCTCGAGCCGATATACATCAACGAGTTCAAGTATGTCCATCGCCATGTCCTCAACAGTGCCATGCTCACATCTTGCCCAAAGGCCTACGAAGTGTTCGTCCACACAGATGATCCGCTCGATATTGACACAAACGATTGGAAGTTCAAAGGTGACACCACAATGGGCAAGTACCATAAGGTGATGGAATGTGAGTACGATGTGAACGGTGCCGAGGAGCAGGCGTGCAGCGTGCCAGACACTGTCAAGCGGATTTTGGCCAAGTCTGTTGTTGTCCGAGTGCGGGGGAACTACGGGAATGACTTTTTCACCTCGCTTTACAAATTCCGGATCCATGGACTCACGAGGTTTGATCTGGCCAGCGTGGAAAGGTTGCTCGGCAATGACGAGATTGGGGAGGGGATCAAGAGGAGTTTTAGAGTTGCTGCCCCGGCCAGAGGGCCAGCTGATGAGGGAGTGAAGAGGTTCGGAGATGATCATAGGATTGTGTGAAATGACGCAAGACCAGTGGGAGAACGCACCCTGTCGCGAAGGCGAAGGAGGCGATGTTTTATAGGCGTAAGAGACTATCTGATTGGCTGGATCCAGCCCCGCGTAGCGCGGCGTCAAGGAAGTTGGCACCCTCATCACCACACCCTTCCAAGGCTGACAAAAGCTGAAGCAAAGCCGCTTTGTCCGACGAAAAAAAAAGCCAAGGCAGAGGCCAGAGGCAGGGAATTTTTTAATCGGCGCGGCCGGTACGTTGAAATTACGCAACTTGCGGTTGTGGGATATTTTTACCGTCCCTCCCCCGTCGTTTATATATATCGGCGCCTCCCCTCCGCAAACACACCCCAGATTCTCGATATATTGCTGCGATATATAGAGATTTGTCCCATAGCCCCGTCCACTCGCTCGATATATCACACTCGTTTGTCCACAGCTTGCTCGCCCTCCACCCGAACCCTACCTGACGTCACTAAACGAGATAAGCGAACCAACTTCACCACCATGGCCATCAAGGACATCTTCAAGAAGAAAAAGACTCAGCCTCGCGTGGAGGTACCACTATCAACGGACAAGGATGATTCTCCAAACATCTCTCCCTCCGACGCCTCCCCGCTGATGAGCGCTGCTGGATCCTCGGCTTCTTCGGTCTACACATCCACTATCAATACCAACGCCACAGCCACGAATCTCACCAAAAACCCCGTCTTTGAGCAGTACACACAACTCTCCCGCAAGCCAGACTTCCCTCAAGAGCTCACGCCAATCGTGACACTCCTCAACTGCCAAGCTGCCAGGGTGTACATTGAGGGCCAGGTGCTCCACAACGTCGAGCTCAACTACTCGGAAGAACAGGAAGATGACCTCTTTTTCCAGGCCGTCGAGGCAACACTAAGGGGAACGTCGATCTTGCTTTCCTCCCAGTCTGTCAAGCCGGTGACGCTTGACCTGCTCGAAGCCACCGTCCACGTCCAAGAGCAGCACAACTCCGTTGTCCTCTCCACCTCGCACAGAGCCGCACACCATCTCAAGTTCCAGGACCTCAGAGAGCTCCAGAACTGGCTTGCTGCCATCCAGCTTGCCGTGTACGAGCATACCCGCCTCTCTCAGTGCTACACAGCCTCCTTGCTCAGTGCCAAGGCCACACAGCTCAGCGACCTCCACGTTGTGATGGGCGAGCTAAAGTTTGCCAAGGAGGAATGGGTCAGCATCAAGTTCTCCAAGAACGCGCAGTGGATCAAGTGCTACATGGTGGTTGCTCCCGGAAACTCCAAGAATCTGGGCAGCGTCAACTTCTACTCGTCCCAGAAGACGACCAAGAGAAACCTGATTTGCTCTATCTCCACCATGGACTACTGCTACGCCGTCTACCCATCTGTGGTAGAACTCATTGACAACTCTGCCCTCATCAAGCTCCAAGGTGACATCACGCTCTACACGGCGGGCAAGAATGAATCTCCAGCGAACACACCGGTAATGTCACCGAGGGCTTCACACAACAGGCACGCCTCGATCACCTCTGTGGCATCGATGATGTCCTCCACCTCCACCAAGTCTGTTAAGGGGTTCCCTGTTCACAAGACGTCGTTGTATATCCTCCCACAACAGCACGGTGGTGTCAAACCATACGAGACGATGATCAGGGTCCTGTTGCCTCTCTACGATGCGTTCAAGCTCTACGGAAGACCTAAGAGGCTCATTCCAGATAAGACTTCGGAAGAGTCGTTGCTCTTTGGCCTCCCATCGTTGCCAAGGGTCAAGATCCTCACTCTCAAGCTCGCGAGATCTTTGGTTGCCGATAACTGGTCACTGCTATGTCACGACTCTGCTGCGTTCACACAGCTCTTTGACGTCCAGTTGAAGAACCTTTACAATACTGATCCAACATTTGGAGGCTACGGTGATCTCCGTGAATCAGTTCAGAGTGCTTCAAGCTTTGAACATCCCTTCACAAGACGTATGTCTATGACTTCCTCCTCTTCGGAGTTTACTACCCCAAAGTATGCCATCAGTGTGTCGGACTTGCCTGTTGGGCTGTCCACTGAGGCTTTGGAGGAGATCCAGACGAGCTTCACTGGTGTGGTGAAGAGTACAACCAGCGCGAGTGTCAGATCACCAAGCATTGGCCGTCCTCGTGGTGAGTCCAGGGCTTCTCAGCTCAGAGCTGAATCATACAGTAACTTGAACTCGTTGATGGAAGGTGCCCATATCACCGAGAAGCCTGCGGTGGCTGGGGCCTGAAGGGGTTACAGGGCGTACCGTTTTTTATAGAGAAAACACATGCAGATTCATGATCCATAACACTTAGATACATACGGTCAGACCAAGGTTCTCTCAACTTTGAGCGCAGACAACTCCAGAAGCCGTAGTTCAACTTCCTTCTCCTCTGTGATATCACTTTTTGCTCCTTTCAATGCATCCTTGGATCTGCAGCACCAAACAGTGAACTCCATCATGTCAAGCTGCCGTACCAACTCATCGATGAATTCAGTGTCGTGAATCCGTTCCATAAACTCTTTGGACCAGGTTTTGAAGTCCTTGTTCTTAGATCCGCCGAGCATACCCATCACTGTGGAGTTGAAGAACGTCACTCTTGCCGTATGGGCGCCCCTAAACTTCGGTGTGAGTCTGTAGCACGTTTCGTACTCCACATGCAACTCCCTAGTCAGAGGACACACCGTCTGTGGCAGGGCTTTTGTGTGTGCTCCTCTTCCACAACGAAGACATCCGGAGTACGTAAACTTGTCAGGGTTTGAGAGAGTCGCACGGAAGTTGTCTGTGTCAAGTTTCAGTGAGTTGAAGCAAAACATGTTCTCTTGTAACGTCGGACTCAGCGTCACTGTAGCTGGGATGCCCTTGTAGATGTTCCGTGGCCGCTGGTGGAATCTGTAGAACCTGTAAGCGTCCATCCATGTTTCGGCCACTTTCTCCTTGCGTGGTGTAGGGTACGGCACTTTTGAAATCTGTTTCTTCGGCGTTGTGGGTGTTTTGGGTGCTTTAGGACGGTCCCAGTGGTCAATCTCCTTGATGGAATCGTCGTCAGACTCGTGCGGTGGTGTCTTGTACCCGTCCTCGCTGAAGGGGATGAACACCCACGTTCCCGCAGGCACATCCTCGAAACGGGCTTTCCGGGATGGCGGGTGCTCTTCAAAGTCGTGTGCTTGTCTTTTCATCTCTTTTCGTGTCTCCTTACGTTTTCTGTGATGGCTGTTGGTTGCTTCTATCAAAAATCAAAACTCTGTCACAAGCTTATGAGCTTCCCCGCATAATTTGTGGGCCAAATTATTGGGTCAAAAAGATGATACCAAGTAGCCTTTGTTGTGGAAATGAGCCGTGGTCTTCAGGTAAAGCTTGAGAGGTTGGAAGGATGATGGCTGATCTGTGGATTTGGTGATACTACCACTCTTTCAAGGCGGTTTAAAGATGAAACCACACTAGCCGAGCACCCGCCAGCCACCGCCTCAAGGGCCGGTATGAAAGTTACGCGGAGAGAGCAACTGCGGCGTAAATTTCAGCACTAACAAATCTCGGTATCTCGGTGCTACATTAAGAGCTCTCAAAACTTCAGTTGTATTCATAATCATAAGGTTCAGGTCCATTCCTCACTTCCTAAGCTGTTTCTCTAGTTGTTTGATCTTCTTGCTTATCACGTCAATAGCTTCTTTCTGTTTGTACGTCTTGACTTTGCCATCGATCTCCAGTTCGATCTCTCCCGTTGGGTCAGCGATAGCGTTGACCCAATACTCACGTCCCTCACCATCGATTGGTGCCAGCACTTGTGTCTGTGTGTTTGGAGGCGATTGCAAGAAGTCAAGGAGCTGTTTGTATTCGGACAGGTCCTGAGACAGCTGATCTTGTGTGGGTGTGGTCATAATGGCTTGTGGGTGTGCTTAGTTATTCGGGAATATGCCTTTGTATCGGGAGAAAGACGACTGAGGTTATTTGTCTTATTCAAAAAGGGAATAGCTGGGTCAGAGTCCTTGCCTCCTTTCTCCTTTCGATATATCAAAGCCGTGCTTCGGACTCCAAGCTCAAAAAATCTCCTGTCCGCGCGATCGAAGAAATTCCCAGAGGGACATGTCCAAAGGCCAAAACAAACCCCATCACACGGACACTAGCTGTCTTCAATAAGACACACAAAGCCCGAGATGTTCAGACACACGGCGTCACGCTTTGCACAAGTGTCGAAAACGACCAACCCGACACCGACCCTCGACGCAATCCACCAGTTACCCACCTCGACGGGTGCAGGCCTGTTTGTCGAACACGCCAAATTCGAACCACTGGGCACACCACCAACGCTACTCCACGTCTCCCTTCCAGCATCCAGTGTCCTCAATGCCCGCACAAGATCCCTGGTAGCCGCTAACGGCGATCTGTCCGGAGTGACTCAAAAGTTAGGTGTCTTGAACTTGTGGCAGAAGCCGATCTTGTATAACGAAGTCTCATCTACGAAGCCATTGTCGCTTCTGTTGTCCAATGCTAAGGGCTTCGTCAATTTGGAAATGAGTGGTGGCGAGGAATGGACTGTCATGAACACTGACGATGTTGCAGGCTGGTATGGCTCCCTCGAGTTAAACAGGGCCTCGGGTGTGTCGGCTGGCGTCAAGGTGACGGCACATGACAAAGGAAACCTGCTTCTCACCGGTAAGTCGCAGGTCTTCACTGTCCAATTGGAAGAAGGCGAGTCCATCAACGTTAACCCAGGCTCCATAGTCGCCTACACTGGTACTCCTGCTGGATTCCACAAGCTCAAGTCATTAGAGCTTCCAACTTTTGGTGTTTGGAACACCGTCAAGTCCTACACATCCACGCTCATCGAAAAGATCCAGTCACAAACTAAGCAGAAAGAGGAGATTAAGCCAGAGCCTACCGAACTCAAGGGCAACGAGGTCATTGAAGTCGCACAGCCTAGTGTCTGGAACACGGTGAAGGAATGGACGGTGACGAAGTTCAATACTCTACTGTTCAAAAACAGGCTCTTCTATGAGCTTCGAGGCCCAGCAACCATCATTATTCAAAACGACTTCACACCTCTGTCTAAGACATTCACACAAAGTGAGCTCCAAGAGATCTACAAGTCCTTCAGACAGTGAGGGGAATGTCTCTCTCATTTATATACATATTCAGACGAATGCACCAACAATGTATGCAACGGCGGCGCCAGCGTAACCACCACCAACAATTGGTAGTGGCCAGTTCTGCCATGGTCTGTCCCAGTCCAGGGGAATAGCCATGGCTCCGAACCAGGCACCAATGAAAACACCAGCAAAGTACTTGTAGAAGCCAGGAGTCAGCTGGCCAACCTTCAGATTGGACACAACGACAGGGAAACACAAGACCGACAAGTGGCCAGCCAGTAGCACATTCTCCCATACGTAAGTTGTGAATGGTGCGCCAAAGACGACGAGCACTGCGTAGAGCACTGGGACTGAAAGGGCACAGATCAATGCGCCAATGAATAAGAGTGAAAAGTCTGATGCAATGTTGAACTTCAGTGTACGTTCTTTTGACTTGCGTGTCTCGATGATGGTGGAGTTGAACACCACAGCATAAAGGGCTTGGGCAGATATGAGGAGGTTGAGGTAGAACGAGAGCAGACTCGTGACGTTGTCAGGCGAGAGGTCCTGTTGGAATAACGAGTACACGAGGGCCACGATGTGCACTGGGATGAGCTTCACGGAGAAGAGTATTCTGTATGTGCCATCTTCCGCTGTCGATCCGCTGGAGTGTGAGTCTGAGAAGGACACGCTTTTCTTGTGTGCGGGGCGTTTGGCTGGCATTTGTCTTGTGCGGAGCTTGGAATAAGACAAATGGGCCTTTGTTGATGTTTTGACAACGGGTCAGCTTTGTCCAGCGCGCCCCCAGCTGTGGCTGCTGTCCCACTCATATTTCGCGCGCGGCCTGGGCCGCCGGCCCGCCGGGTTGTGCCGTCGGCACGTTGAACAAGGGCTCCAACGGGGAACAAAAGTTTAATCCTGCCTCCCAACAATAAAGTGTAAGCCGTCCATACAAAGGGGTCAAGATTGCGAGTGTAAAAGACACCAAAGAGCACAGCATGCGCTAACTTTGCTACATCAGAAGGGGCACAGATCCGCCGCGAGCTGGAAGGGACCTGTCAACAGTGCTCTGGTCTGAAGACACTCGGTGAAACAAAGGATCGATCCAAAAGTTTTTGCTCAGATCTGGAAGGCGCTGTTGGACTCGATCGTCGACTGTGTGTACATATAATGACTCAAGCTATATCCCTCAGAGGGCGACTCCAGTTCAAGGTCTCTGCTGACGAAATGAAACAGATCCCAAGCACCACCCGTTTCTCCGGGCGCGATGTGTGTGACCCACTAATCTGAGTCTACTCCTCAACAGCAGGGCACTCGATATTTAGAGACGTACGGATTACGGCACCGACGCCCAGTGCCAGGCCGACTCTACATCCAACGACGGCTTCTGGAAGGTCCCAGGATGCCGTGGAATACGTGAAACAACGTATTAGTACAGAACCAACTAACTCTCCTCTCTGCAAGCACGAATCCGGCTGTAGGGTGATGCTAGGTTCTTGTCTGTACATACTAGTCAATATTTTGGGCTCGAATTGTGGAGTACGAATTAAAGTAAAGTTCCGATGCTGGCTTCGAGCTTATCGATTGGCGTGATAAAGATTCCGATCCATCAAGCATCATCAGCTACAGTGTGGTTACCGTGACCCCGTATGGCTAACATGGCCGTGTCGTCAGCGGTGCATGATCAACTGGATCACCCATCGGCTTCCTCTTGGGTATGAAATATATGGGTTGATATACCCTGTCTCGCTTAGATCGACCCTGATTTACATCTTCACATAGCGTTATCATGCTTCGGCTCGATAACAGACAAAAGTGACCAGTTTGGCAATCACGGTCAAACTTTGCTGTACAACCGGCATCTCCAGGGTCACTAGTGTGGCCTACCGCTCGACCTTCGGAAAATGCATTGAGGGTTAAACCTGCACGCACAGACCCCGTGGGCATCGCTTTAAAAAAAAAGTTGTATCCACACGAGACTGTGGCTCTCCTCCTACTCGCATCAATTACACAGGGTGTTGCTTTCCTCCTGGCCAATGACTAGGGAGTTGCGTCCACATTTGAGGTCCCCCACAGTACGTACAAGTCAAAATGGCTCTTCTGGACGATATGTCCCCATATCTACTTGATGAGTCACTGACTAGTCTCTTGACGGTTCTGGCTATTCTTATTTCATGGGAGCGGGTGACTTCACTCAAGATTCTGTTCATAGGGATAACTGGAGAAGATCGGCGATTGAACAGGCCGGAGGGGTCCTGGGCGAGAGAGAGAGAAGTTACCAGCTTTGCATTGTGGCAATCTGGCGCATGTTGGGCGGGGTGAGGGAGGTCATCGCAACAACTTCCACTTTGGGATTCTGCTGTGAAGGATACGGTCCTATCAGGGAAGAAATTGCGTGATTGTAGCAGACGTGGATCACACCCTCATCTGGAACAGGTGCAGTGCGAGTTTAATTCAACCTGTCACGCGGATGCGCGTACGTTTGTGACAGGCACACAGTTTTCGGGAGATGACGTCGGTGGTGCAGCGTGGAGAGTTTTCAAACCGACCGGCGGTGGGTTGATGTTTGAACACACTAGACAGACAAGCCGATTGTCTAATGGGATAGGCGTGTCGATATGGCAGGACATATAAGACAAACGATGTATCAGCGTTTGTCCAGTGCCATTTGAGACAAATTGCCATCTGTCCGATAGCTCTAAACTAACTGGATCGCTATATTGCGTTGTGTGAAGCAACATTATGCACCGCCGGCCCGAGGATCCCATACCGTGCCGTAGTAATGCTAGTACTACCTATACAAAAGACACATGATGGAGCAATATGCAGATATGCATATAGGGCCGCGCTTGAGATTGATACGCCGTTTGACTCGTTTGACAGGAGGGGTGTCCAAGCCTTTTCCCCAAGGTCCCCGGCATCTGCATCGGAAAAATGTGGTGAGGAGTATATAAGCTCCAGAATCCCCCCCTGTGGTGGTCAACCTTATCCTTCACATCCTCTCCTGTCACATCCAACCAGGCATCCACCATGACCAAGTGCAGTAACTGTGAGACCGAGAACACGCCCATGTGGAGGAGATTCCTCGACACTGAACAAGGTTGCTTCACCACTTTGTGCAACGCGTGTGGTCTCTACTACAAGTCCAAGGGATCTCACAGACCCAAGCTTCTCATCACCAAGAAATCACAGATCAGCAAGTACGAGCAGCTCATGAACCGCTTGGCCAATGAGGCTGAGGAGGAGGACTCTGTAACGAAGGTGCTGCAGTTCAAGGACGAGGAGTTGACCGATGTGACAATCATCAGCTGTGCAAACTGCAAGTGTATCAATACTTCTTTGTGGAGAAAGGATGGTGAAGGTAACAACTTGTGCAATGCATGTGGACTGTACCATAAGAAGAACGGGGTACACAGACCTGTGAAGAAGGACGGTAAAGATTTGTTCATTGAGATTGACAGCAATGTTATCAGATTCAACAAGATCAAAAGAAGAAAGAGAAGTGTCAGTGACCATCATAACACTCATCCAAAGATCCAACTCCAGGAGAGAAAGAAGAGCACGAGTGGATCCCCGATTTCGCCTCATGAATCCTCTGGCTACGCTGGTCTGCCCTCTTACTCCAGCTCAAGTTACGTTACCACGCCGACGTCTGCAGACAGCTCACCACACATGAACTACAAGCTTGTGTCCGATCATCCAATGTTGCCCTCTTCATCGACATCTCCGCTGCCTCCATCTGCTGCTCTTCTGCTTCCAACTCCTCATTTCCGAGGCAACGAGACCTACGACCTGGGTCAGTCCCAGCTTACAATCACACCGGTGCTGGACAGAGCCGAGCATCGTCTGCCACCAATTTCGGTTCTTTTCAACTCGATTGACACACGAACCAGTGTCTCACATGGCTTCACCAGATAATTTATACCTCCTCTTAATATATCACGCCTTGTAACGAGTTCCCTTTCCGTAGGCATTGAGGGTCTAAGAGTCTCGCATAGTCGCGGACAGCCTAGGCCAGTCCAGGCGCGCGGGTCTAGAAAATCCCACGTGCGGAAATTAGGCAGCCAAATCTCCCCCGGGCGATACATAAACTTGGAAAAGCTCTCCCAGACTTTATCAACCTCCCACAACACGCCAGCACAGCCAAATGAAGTTCGGCGAGCACCTGAAGAGCTCTCTGATCAGAGACTACAACTTCTACTACATCTCGTACGATGACCTGAAGAAGGAGCTCAAGCAGGGTCTCAACAACAACGGTGGGCAGTGGTCCAACTCCCTCGAGGAGTCGTTCCTCACGTCACTCGAAGCCGAGCTCGACAAGGTGTACACGTTCCAGAAGGTGAAGTCCACAGAGATTGTGAGACGGATCAAGGACGCAGAGGTTCAAGTGGATGAGGTGATTGGTGCAATTGACTCGGACAACCCCCCTCTCGAGCAGGACTTCGAAGACCTGGAGGAGGAGCTCTCAGACATCATCGCTGACGTCCACGACCTGGCCAAGTTCACCAGACTCAATTACACAGGTTTCCAGAAGATCATCAAGAAACACGACAAGCAGACCTCGTGGATCCTCAAGCCTATTTTCCAGGTGAGACTGGATGCTAAGCCATTCTTCAAGGACAACTACGACCCAATGATTGTCAAGCTCTCCGGGTTGTACGACTTGGTCAGAACGAGAGGTAACCCCGTGAAGGGAGACTCTTCCGCCGGTGGGTCTCAGCAGAACTTTGTGCGTCAGACCACGAAGTACTGGGTGCACCCGGACAACATCACCGAGCTCAAGCTCATCATTCTCAAGCATCTGCCTGTGCTCGTGTTCAATTCCAACAAGGAGTTTGAGCGTGAGGACTCGGCCATCACATCCATCTACTACGACAACGAGAACCTGGACCTGTACTACGGCAGACTGAGAAAGGACGAAGGAGCCGAGGCACACAGACTCAGATGGTACGGTGGCATGTCCGCAGACACGATCTTTGTGGAGAGAAAGACCCACAGAGAGGACTGGACCGGTGAGAACTCTGTCAAGGCGAGATTCCCGCTCAAGGAGAAATACGTCAATGCGTTCATGAAGGGAGAATACACTGTGCCGCAGGCGTTTGAGAAGATGCGCAAGGATGGCAAGAAGTCCACGAAGGAGATTGAAGGGCTCGAGGCACTGGCTCAGGAGGTGCAGTACACTGTGCTCAAGAAGAGACTCAGGCCAGTGGTGAGATCGTTCTACAACAGAACTGCCTTCCAGCTCCCTGGAGACGCCCGTGTGCGTATCTCGCTGGACACAGAGCTCACGATGGTGAGGGAGGACAACTTTGACGGCGTGGACAGAACCAAGGGCAACTGGAGACGTATGGACATCGGTGTGGACTGGCCGTTCAACCAGCTTCCTCCAAAGGACGTGGAGCGCTTCCCATACGCCGTTCTTGAGGTGAAGCTGCAGACACAACTGGGACAGGAGCCTCCGCAGTGGGTCAGAGACCTCATCAGCTCGCATCTCGTGGAAGCCGTCCCGAAGTTCTCCAAGTTCATACACGGTGTTGCCACGCTTCTCCCTGAGAGAGTGGACTTGATTCCATTCTGGCTGCCACAGATGCACGTGGACATCAGAAAGCCGGTGCTTGACCAGGAGTTTGGCATCCACAGAGCGGCCAACTCCAACACCAACACGTCGAGCGGTGAGTACATGGACGAGGAGGAGCTTGTGGGTACGGAGTTTGGCGCCATTGCACAGGGAAGCACGGCCAACCGCAGAGCCAACTCTCAGGGTAACAACGAGTCTGCTCCACTGCTCACTGGTGGTGGTGGCGACTCTGCCAGCAGAGGCTACACGGGCACGGGCAGTGCTATCATCGAGTTGTACTACAAGGTGGCCAAGAAGTTTGAGTACTGGTTCACCGACGAGAACACGTACAAGGTGTCGAGGGATACGGTGTTTGAGAGCAACTTTGCCGCTCCACCGGGGAAGAGAATCTGTGTGCCCGTGAGAGTGGAGCCGAAGGTGTACTTTGCCACGGAAAGAACGTTCCTGAGCTGGATCTCCATTGCGCTGATCCTCTCTGCCACGACAACGACGCTGCTGACGTTTGGAGACCGCGTATCGCTGGCTGCGTCCGTGGGCTTCTTCCTCACCACGGTGGGCACGGTGGTGTACGCCACGGTGATGTACATGTGGCGTGTGGTCAACATCAGAAACAAGGAAGTCGCTAACTATGACGACAGATATGGACCAACGGCCATCTGTGCTGCCCTTGCGCTCTCTGTGTTTGTCACGTTCCTCTTCAGGATTCTGTGAGCTACAATAACTTTTCAAACTGCCAATGGAAATGTACGAATACACACTAATCTGTTAGATTCGATAAAAAACAATTTAAACGACGCTCTTTGTTTCCTCCAGGTGCTGGACGTCGACGCCCTTTGCAGAACCCGTCTCAAACAGCTCACCAGACTCAATCTTGTTCACCTTGGTCTTGTAGCTGGCGAAGTGTCTCATAGGAACGTTGTTGGCGTACATCTCATCAATCTCATCATATGATCTTCCCAGAGTCTCGGTCTGGAAGAGGTAGATCACCACGGTCAGGATCACGGAGAAGCCAAAGAAGATGAACATGGTCTTACCACCCAAGTTGGCCTTGTCAGGGTTGAAGATGTAAGGAAGCACGAAAGACCACATCATACCAAACAGGTTCTCCCATGTCCAACCCATAGCAATGGTCTTTGTTCTCAGGGCAGAGGTGGAATTCTCAGAGGCAATGGCAAACGCCAGCGAACCTGCACCGGCGTTGTAGATACCACCGTAGAGGATCATAAAGGCAACAGCAGCCTTCTCAGCAGACAGCCCGTTGATCACTGTACACACACCAATCAGAAGGTTGTTGATCATCAGTGCAAGCATTCCCCAGAACATCGCCTTACGACGCCCAACGTAATTACAGATGAACATGGCAACGATACATCCTCCGAGGGAGATGGACTGAGAGCCCAAAGTGAAGCGGAAAGACTTCTTGTCGTCATATCCGAGAAGCTCAAAGTAGTATGTGGTGTAGGAACCGGTGAAGTAGACACCACAGAATGGGTGACAGACGAATGCAAACACCGAGATCAGAGTTCTCTTGGTGTTACCGTTTGTGACGAGGTCCTTGTACGACGTGGTCTTTGCGTTCATTTGAGACTCGGCAACGGTCATCTCAATAACGTGGAGCTGCTCCTCTGCTGCTTTCTCGTCACGAAGAATTCTCACCATCGCCTTTTTGGCCTTCTCGGTCTCACCCTTGATCACATAGTACGTTGGTGCCTCCGGGATGAACAGGAGCCAGACAGCTGAGATGGCGGCGAACCCCCACTGAGAGGCGAACAAAGCCTTGTAAGCCCACTCGTCATCGTCACCGCGGTCAGAGAGGAAGTAGTTGATGAAGAAGCACATCATTGGAGCAATCACAAAAGTGAAGTTTGTGAGAATGGTGGCAGATGACTTGAGAGCCTGTGGGGCGACATCGGCAATGTAAGAAACACAACCCGGCTGCATGATACCGAGCATCAACCCGTTCAAAGTCTTACCAGCCAGGAACATCTGGACGTTCTTTGCGGCAAACTCGATAGCGACAAAGGCGAAAGTGCACATCACAGAGCACCAGGCAACAAAACGGCGACCAAACCTATCCGAGAGCGTAGAACCGATCCACAAACCGATAATCTGAGCAGCCAGTGGGATACCTGAGAACATGGACTGCCACTTGGCCTCGATGACGTATGAGCCGTCCGCCTGCTCGACACCGTAGTGCTTTCTGAACTGGGAGATGGAGAACACAACACCACCAGCCTGGGACTCAAAGGATGTCAAGATGAGGGTCCAAATCATAGCAGAAACGCAAAACCAGGCGTATGGATACTTCTTCAGCGCTTGCCAGCGCGTGAGCTTGGATTCATGGATCTCAGCAAGACGAGCAGCGGTGGAGAAGTCAATGTCAACGGTGTTGAGCACTTTGTCGTCCACGGAGTGGGTGGAGGACGCCTCCATGATACCTTTCTCCGGTACCTGGTCAGTGGTGGAGCTGGACATTATGGCGTTGTTGGTGATTGTGCTCTGAGGCGTGTTGGAGATGGTGCAGATCCCCGGCCAGACGCGGTCCACTTTATACGCCGTGGGGCTGGCGTGTGTTCTCCGCATCTGACGTCGTGTACCCCAGACGATCGGTGGCTGATTGTGTCGACATAACCGGGGGTGGGCGGTGGGCCCAGCTTTACGCGACAGGCCGGGCGCCACGTAGCGCACTCCACAAATCACACGCCCGGGCTCGCCAGAGTTGACTCAGAGTCATCCCCGGACGGCGGCAGACGGAGGGCGCCAGCCCCCCAAATTTAGCCGCCCGCGCGGGATCAGCTTTAGCCGGGCGCGTACTACGTACAACCCTGTGATTGGCTCCGGGGTCGTCGTACTCTCCTCAGATCCGGGGAAATTTCCGGGGAAACTTGGGGTCATATGTGTGTGGGGTGCTTTAACGTTGTGAGAGGGCCCGTGTGGGTGAGGCTTTTCAGCCAATTGCCCGCTCTGTGGGAGAAGGAAAGGGAGAACACGCGAGGGAGCCATCTACTACCGCAGTCGCGGCTAATCTGTCGCTAGAAAAGTTGAGACGCGCCGATCTTCCCCGGGGCAAGGCACACACAGCACAAGTGGAAGTATAACACCCCACCACTGGGCCCACCCAATGGCTTCCGCAGAGGTCACACACTCTCCAAGGAGCACCACACAATGACCAGACTCGCGTTGCTCCAGACCTTCCTGGGCCTGCTCGCCCTTGCCACGGCCTTGATCCCACAGAAGGACTTCAAGCCAAACGTCTTCATCCTCACAGACATCTCCAACGAGCCGGACGACGCACAATCACTGGTGAGACTGCTCCTCTACTCAAACGAGCTCAGCATTCACGGCATCGTCGCAACAACTTCGTACTGGCTCAACTACACCGTCCACGACGAAGACATCTACCCGATCTTGGACGCCTACGAAAAGGTTCATCCAGTGCTTTTGACTCATTCGGAAGACTACCCAACTGCAGACTACTTCCGTTCCATAGTGGCTGTGGGGAGTAAGGAGTACGGTCTCGCCGCTCTGGAGAACGGAGACATCTCAGCAGGTGCAAAGAACTTGATTAAGGCTGTTGACAACACCCCGTTGAACGAGTCTATCTACGTCCTCGCCTGGGGTGGTGCTAATGTTATTGCAGAGGCGCTGAACGAGGTGAAGAACACAAGATCGGCCAAGGAGATTGAAGAGTTTGTCGCCAAGGTTCTCGTATACTCCATCTCCGATCAGGACAACGCCGGGCCTTGGATCAGATTCCACTTCCCGCAGCTTCGTTACGTTGTGTCCATCCACGGCTTCAACCAGTACGGCCATTCTACTTGGGTCGGAATCTCTGGCGAGGTGTACAACAGATTCGACGCTGGTGGTCCTGATTCCTCCCTGGTTACCAAGGAGTGGCTAGAGGAGAACATCAGAGCAGTTGGCCCACTAGGTGCTGCCTACCCGGAGCTGATGTTCATCATGGAAGGTGACACGCCTTCCACTCTTTTCGTCCTTCCAAACGGCCTCAACGACCCAGAGCACCCAGAGTACGGTGGATGGGGAGGACGTTACATTCCAGTTGACCTCTCAGGTGCAACTCATCGTCTCTACAGTGACGCACAAGACCATGTCGTTGGTGTTGATGGAAACATACACACTTCCAATAAGGCTACAATCTGGAGATGGAGAGACGCTTACCAGGCTGACTTTGCTGCGAGAATCCAGTGGACTGTCAAGACATTCGATGAGACTTCTCACCAGCCGATCGCAGTTGCTAATGGTTCAAGTTCTGTCAAGCCACATTACCTCAATGCCACCGCTGGTAGTGTGGTGACGCTCGACTTGTCAGAGTCGTACGATCTGAACGGAAGACCTTTGAAGTTCAAGTGGCAGCATTACAGGGAAATCACCATGACACAGGGTAATCCTGTTGAGGTTCCACTGTTTGACATTTCTTCAGTCGATGAGAACGCTACAGGCTCTGTTGTTCAGTTCACTGTCCCAACCTTCCAGAAGGCATGTTACAACATCTTCAACAGACCTGCTCCTTGCAAGAGCTATCACGTGATTGCAGAAGTCTCCAACGATGCTGGGTTGCGCAGTTATGTGAGATTTGTTGTCAGTGTTGTTCCTGGTGAGAATGACAAGTACGAGGAAGAAGTGGTTTACGAACAGAACTTTGCTGTTAATAGTCAGGTTGACCATGACGAACTCTGATCTACATATTGACCTTCTTTCTGTGCACTTGTAGACCTTCAGCTGTACAGTTGGTCCCAGTACTCCTTCAAGTCCTTAGCCCTGAATTTCATGGACCACCCTGTTGTGGTCTCGATTCTCTCAAGAAGATCCAAAACAATACGGTGTTCATCCTTGTGGGTCAGCAGCTTCCCTGCAACGTAGAGACTCTGAACAGAGTTGTTCCAGCATCCATGATGGTCGTTATTGATAGAGATGGCACATACCTGTTTAGCGTGCCAAGTGGCAGGCTTGAAGCTCTTCATATCGATTTTGAACCCACGCGGTTTGACCTCGTACAGCAGGATGATGGCCATGTGGTAGAGCTGATTGCTCGAGATAGCTGGCCCGTTGTCGTAGAGTATCTCAGGAAATGGACTTCCATCAAACTCAATGATGGCTTTCATTTGCTCAGGCCTGTCCTTGTGCCATTGGTTAACTTCCCCCCACAACGTCTCCCACTCCTTGTCAAACCCACTGTCACTATCACTGGAGATCAAGTTCAGCACCCTAGAGCAGAGGAAAACCATGTAGTTGGCATACATGTCGACGGAGTTCTCTTGAGTGAACAATTCCCTGGCACGATAGATCGACACACCGGGAGGAAGCCATTTCTCACTCTCAATCATTGTGTTCTGCTCACCAACGACACCACTGTTGACATCCATTCTGGCAAAACACCAGAAAAGGGCTCTCTCATAAGGTTCACTGAACCCATGGATACCCATAGCCTTGAACAGAGCAGCACAGCCTTCGATGTGATGTCTCCACTTCTCGGGTGCAACAGACATCATCTCAATCACACACAAGAGCACACAGATGGAAAGTGCCGTAACATCGGGTGCGTTCTTCACCAGTGGAATCAGGCGTCTCAACGAGTGCTGGTACAACGTCTTGGACTTTGTTGGGTCGTATGTGGGATCAGTCTTCTCCTTCTGTCTTGCACTCAGAGCCAGCATCGCATATCTCAAGCCCTTAGAGTTCTTGGATAGCTGTGTCAGCTCCAGTCCGAATCGTCTTGTCTGGTCAAACATATCGAGCCACGGTGCAACCTTGTACAGGTACGTCTTCAGTAACATCTTCTCCTCACTTTGGGACAGGAACGGTATCGTTTGCTCGTTTTCGGGCGTTTCTGTGGCCTCAAGTGGTAGAGCTGATCCTCGTTCAAGGTTAGAAGCATTGGCAAACATGTAATCTCTGAGCGTGGCCTTGAGGTCATCGTACTCCAGGACGTTAAAGTCATCGGGGCTCAAGAGAAACGTCAGGTCCAGCTCTGGCACCAAGTCGGTGCTTTGTTGTGGTAGTGCTGGTTCTGGTCCTGGTCCTGGTTCTTGCTGGTCTTGAAGTCGAGGCTGTTGATGCTCGTAGGACTGAGAGAATCGATGTTGCTGTGAAAACTGACCCTCCGATCCCTGGGTTTGTATACTCTCTCCCGGTGAGATCCCTGATGAGATGCTTCCCTTGTTTGAGTCCGACCGGTATCCGTCTTGTATTGGATGTGTGTTGGGATTACTGAAGAGGCCAGCCCAGTTGTCTCTCGAGATGGGTGAGACCAGAGTAGCCTCTGTTCCCAAAGAGTTATCGAGCGTCTCGAGGTTCTTGGAGTAGATGGTGATGGCGTGAAGCTCTTCTTCAAGGAGGTTGGACTTGGTCGACGCCGCCGCTCTGCTGGCACGTCTTCTCTTGTTTCGTGGTGGGACAGTGGTATCTGGCCATTCACACTTCTCTGAGCGTACTTCACATGACTTGCACACCGGTTTCTGCTCGTCACACTTCTTGTGTTTCCTGCGACAGCTGAAGCACCCGGTTCTGACTCGCTTCTTGGTGCCCCGCTGCTCCAGGGGCGCCGTCTTGTGGGTCTCGCCTTGCTCTGTGAGACTTGTCGCAGCCATCGCAGCTGTGTGTGTGGCCGTTGGAGACATTGCCGTTGCGGTGGTTCGGAGTTGGGGGTCCGGGGTGGAAGAAGAAGGTGCGCGTGGTATTACCTTCGATCCCCCCGCTCGACGGCAGAGGCGCTAGGTCTCAGTGGGGAGAGTCGCGTCCGCCCGTCCGCGCCCCACAGAGTCCCGCGCGGGACTAGTCTTTATTATTTGAGGTTCTCGGGTCTCGAGTCCCCGAAGTGGTCACTACAGATACGAGAATCAAATTTCATCGGCATCACTATTTACCCTTGGTGTTCAAATCCTGGAACTCCCACATAAGCTCTGGCTGGGCCTTCACAGCTTCGAAGTACACGCCCACAGTGTCAGCAATAGCCTCCGAGTTAAAGCCAAAGTAGTCATAGCAATCAGCACCTGGAAGAGACTTACCAAATCTTTGCAACGAGACTCCTGCTGTAGCGTACCTCTCCCATCCGTTTGGTGCGTATGCCTCCACAACAACAGTTGGAATCGAACCTCTTCTCAGCAGCTCACGTTTGTACTCCAAAGGCTGCTTCTCGAACAATGACTGGCACGGGAAGGAGATGACACGGGTTCTGACACCTCTGGCGTTGAGCCTTTCGGCAGCTTCAACGACAAACTTCATCTCAGATCCAACACCAATCAAGTTGAGCTCTGGATTCTCAGCATCGACAAAGACATAGGCGCCCTTCTTGACCAGATCACGTCTGGAGTGTTGTGGGTATTGGGTCAAGTTCTGTCTGGACAAGGACAAGATCGATGGTGTGTTCTTGGCCTTGATAGCCACATCCCAAGCTCCAGCAACCTCTTCGTTATCACAAGGACGGATATAGAGCAAGTTGGGCATGGCACGGTACAGAGCAGGCAGGGCAATTGGCTGATGTGTTGGCCCGTCTTCACCAGTTCCGATAGAGTCGTGGGTTGCCACGTGGATCACCTGAAGCCCAGACAGTGCACCGTATCTCACAGCAGGGGCAGCGTACATGTAGAACATGAAGAAGGTAGATGTGACTGGAATGAAAGTCCCCTTGTTGTAAGCAGCGATACCATTGGAGATTGCTGCCATGGAGTGCTCTCTGATACCGTAGTGGATGTAGCGACCTCTGTACGATCCGTTTTGACCACAGACTGTGGAAATCGAGGGGTTCTGGAAGTCAGAGTGCTTGTCCCACATCATGTTCACCGATGGAGAGAGGTCAGCAGTACCAACGAGGAAGGAGTTGACAGCCTTAGCAATTGGGTTGAACACCAAGCCAGATGCCTTTCTGGATGCAGTTGGAGAGTCTGGGAGCGTCTTTGGAATCAATGAAGCCCAATCCCGAGGTAATTCACCATCCATACGTCTCTGGAACTCAGCAGCTTCCACAGGGTACTTCTGCTTATACGTCTCCAAGGTCTTGAACCACTCAGCTTTGTAAGCGTCACCCTTGGCAGGCAAATCGCCAAAGAAGTCGTAAACCTCCTGAGGAATGTAAAACTTCTTCTCCACTGGGATGTCGTTGATCTCGTGCAATCTGTCAACCTCGGTCTGTCCAAAAGCGGCACCGTGAGCCACAGCTTGGCCCTGGACGGAGGAGCCAATGCCAATAGTCGTGTGGACGTTGATCAGAGTTGGTTTGGAGCTCTGCTTGGCCTGTCTGAGGGCGTCGACAATGGCGTCAATATCATCAGAGCCGTTCTCCACCTCGATGACATCCCAGTTGACAGCCTTGAACTTGGCGTTGATGTCTTCGGTGTTGGTGAGGTCGACAGAGCCGTCGCATGTGATCTGATTGTTGTCGTAGATCACGGTGAGGTTGTCCAAACAGAGATGTCCAGCCAACGAAATGGCCTCCAGGGCAACACCTTCCTGCAAGCATGCATCACCAACCATGCAGAACGTGTGGTTCGTGACAATTTGAACGTCCTCCTTGTTGTAAGTGGCGGCGAGGTTCTTGCTGGCAATGGCCAGTCCGACTGCGTTGGCAATGCCCTGGCCCAAGGCGCCTGTGGTGATCTCGATACCGGGGATCTCAATCTCTGGGTGGCCTGGACACATCATCTCTGGGTCTCTGGAGTGGTACGTCTTGAGTTGCTCCATGGTCATGTGTGCGTAGCCAACGAGGTGCTGGAACACGTACTGGAACAGGCAGGTGTGGCCGTTGGAGAGGACGAAGCGGTCTCTGTTGAAGAAGTCTGGGTCGTTCGGGGCAAAGTTGAGTGTGTACTTCCACAGAGCGATACCGATGGCAGCCATGTCCATGGCACCGCCTGGGTGTCCTCCGTTGAACTGTTGGACGAGGTCAGCAACGAGCACACGGATGGAGCGGAGAGCAAGGTCGTGCGGAGGAGAGGTCATTGGAGAATGGCGAGTGTGTGGTCTGGTATGGTAGAGCCATCGCAGTCGGTGGTGGCCATCCTGGGCCTTCTATAAACTCCCCACATCTGAGATCGGGAGTTGTGTTGTGCGTGTGTCCAAGAGGGCGGCGGAAAGTTTTAAGCGCTAGCCGACGCGGGCGCCCCCGTCAAAACTTTTAAGCGCGCGCAGTTTACCCGACGCCGCCCGGCATGGGGACGTATTGTACCTGGTGTGGAAAGCACCCAACCAGAGCACTTGCAACCCGCCAATTGGCCCGGCTTCCGGGTCAATGATGTGCGCCGGGACTTGTCGAGAAGTTGGAGCGAGAAACACTGCGCATATCCCCCAGCTAGTTGCCCCACAGTTTCCCGACATTTTCGAGCCTTGACGACCCCACAGGCGGTTAACGGACGTATATAAGGCTTTTGGCCGCCTGGGGCTTGCCGGAGCGATGGTTTCTCCCTCTCCGATCACACGCCACCATGTGCCAAAGCTGCAACCCATCTCTCCAGGTCACTCCGGATTGCAAGCTCTTCGTTCGTGAGAACTCCAACAACATCCCCCGTCTACAGGCTGGCCAGGTCCTAGTCCATCCCCGCGTGACTGGTATATGTGGCTCCGACGTCCATCTGTACAAGCACGGCAAAATCGGGCCTCTCGTTGTGGACCACGATTGCGTTCTCGGACACGAGTCCGCTGGGGATATTCTCGCCGTTGGGCCTGGCGTCACCAACGTGAAGGTTGGCGACAGAGTCGCTGTTGAGCCAGGCGTCCCATGCTTGAACTGCTTCTTGTGTTTGCAAGGTGACTACAACCTCTGTGAAGATGTCCAATTCATTGGTATCCCCCCATACCAGGGTGCCATGCAGAGATACCTCGTCCACAGTGCTAAGTTTGTGCACAAGCTTCCAGACAACATGACTTATGAGCAAGGAGCCATCGTTGAGCCAGTCTCAGTTGGATTCCACGGTGTTACGAGGGCTCAGCTGTCTGTTGGTCAGGCTCTGTGTATCGCAGGCGCTGGTCCAATTGGGCTGGTGACTCTCTTGCTTGGAAAGGCGTCCGGGTGTACACCAATTGTGATCACCGACTTGTCTCAAGAGAGACTCAAGTTTGCTAAGGAGTTGGTTCCAGACGTCATCACTTACCAGATCGACACGAAGAAGTCCGAGAAGGAGAACGGGCTCGCCATCAAGAGACTCTTCGGTGAGACTGAGTATGAGGCCCCACCAAAGGTGCTGGAGTGTACAGGTGTTGAGAACTCCATTAACACGATGGCTTACGTTGTGAGAAGATCCGGTCTGTTACTTGTTATTGGTGTTGGCCGTGACTTCTTAAACAAGCTCCCATTCATGCACTTATCCCTTGCTGAGATCGACGTCAAGTTCATCAACAGATACCATGACACATGGCCAACCGTGATCAAGCTTATCAGCAGTGGGTCAATCAAGGTGGACAAGCTCGTGACGCACAGATTCAAACTTGAGGATGCCGACAAGGCCTTGAAGCTTGCTACTGATCCAAGAAACGGATCCATCAAAGTCCTGGTCAAGGATGATGCTGCACCAGATGTGAAGATTATCTCTAGATTGTAAAAGTGTGAATTCTAATGTCATCAGCATGAGTTATTTATTGTAGAGCTGTAGTAGTTTCTTTGAAGTAACAGAAGTAACCAGGGCATCCTATGATGTTCGGATACGAGCACGAAAGCGTTTCCACGAAGAGATGCCAGAACATGTTCATTGTTTATATAAGCCTGGATTGAGCTTAGGCAAAGATTCTGAGAGGGTGGTTTGGCAAGTAGTAGCCAGGGTCGTTGAATCTCAAGTGTTTGTTCAGCCCAGAAATCTGCTTCAACTCCTCCTCCGTCATGTCAAAGTCAGTGTGGTTCAAGTTCTCAGCAAGGCGACCTGGGTTGTTGGACTTTGGAATGACACAAATACCTCTCTGGGTAGACCATCTCAACAGAACCTGTGCAGGGGTCTTGCCATGCTTGGATGCAATTTCGGTGATAACGTCGTGCTTGAGAAGGGGAGTGATCTCAGCAGCAAGCTCAGAGAAGACACCTGGCAACTCCAAAAAAGACTGTGGGCCATAGGAAGAGTATGCTGTAACTGCAATGTTGTTTTCCTTGCACAACTGGATCAACTCTGGTTGGACAAGGTATGGGTGATGTTCAATCTGCAAGGACGAGATTGGGTGCTTGTTGTAAGTCTGGATGTCGTAGATGGTCTGAGCTGAGAAGTTCGAAACGCCAATGGATCTGGCAATATTCAAGTCGACAACCTCCTCCATGGCCTCCCATGTCTCTCTGATTGGCACACGGGCAGGCTTGACATCGGATCTCTCAGCATCGGTCCACCAAGCTGGGAACTCCAACTGCGATGGTTCAATGTAGGCCAGTGCGGTAGGGAAATGGATCAGGTACAAGTCAATGTATCCGAGCCCCCACTTCTCGTTCTGGAGCTTGGCCATCTCGAGGGCTCTCTCCTTCTCGTGGTAGTTGTTCCAGAGCTTGGTGGTGATGAAGACTTCCTCTCTGGTCACAATGCCCTCCTCAATTGCTCTTCTGACACCTTCACCAGCCTCGATCTCGTTCTGGTAGTCATAGGCACCGTCGATGTGTCTGTATCCGGCCTTGATTGCGTTGTAGACCTGTTCAGCACACGTTTCTCTTGGGACCTTCCAAATACCGAATCCGACTTGTGGGATCTCGTATCCCGAGGCGAGCTTGATAGTGGCAACCATTGTGTTTTGTTTTTTTTTTCCTGGCCTCCTCATGTTTCCGAGGCCCATTCAAACGTAGGCGTCCCGCCCAACGCTCTTATATATATCTCGACCATCGCAGCTTCGAGGCCACCCTCCACACGGCAAAGCTCTAAAGGCGGGGCCCCCGGGAAAACTTTTAGCCGCTCCGACACGCCGAGGGCGTCGGCTATTTTGTCGCGTGGCGCTCTCGACGGGGCTCATAACACACCCGGACACCCGCACTACAGCGTCGTGGTCCAGAGGGACAAGCTGTTGTGCTCTCTGGAAGAGAATGTCCTACATCATTCTGCGAATTTTCTCGTATAACTCTGGGTGGGGCAATCTACAGAGGGGCAGGGGAAGGGGCAGGGCCTTTTTCTTTGTTTACCTTTCTTGCGGCAAAGCCGGTTCGCGGACGTCGGTAATTGGCCGCGCCGCTTTTGTGTCACCTCCGCGTGTGGGGTCGACGATGCAGCGCCCACTGGAAGTATCAAAAAGGGATCTGTGTTTCGAAGAAATGTCTAGGTCGATGATCCTCATTTCAAATCTGTCGACCCCGACCTGTTGTATCTCCCCCGGTGCCCATGCCCCACAACTCTTCCCAGGCAAGAGCCTCGCCCAACAACTTGGCCCGCACAAGAACACACTCGCCTCCGCCATGGATGCTGCTGCCAAAGCTCCATCTCCTGTCCAATTTGTCCCTTCTGCATGGGCCAGCGCCCTTCCAGACCCCACAGAGAGTACCGCTCCAGCACCACTACACTCCGCCGTCCCGCGTCTGGGTCCACCACACGCCCGCCGCCCCTACCAAGTTGATGTTGCAGCCACCGATGAACAGGTTTGAGCTGGTGAACGGATTCCCGTCTTCGTTTGACCCACGCAACACTCGCAACATGCCCGCAGACGACAAGGTGAACCAGTGGATATCTGATGTTCCTGTCTACCCTTTGCTGAGACCACAAGAAACGGAGCTTGCAACGTGGCGCAACGACTGCTACCCCGGGATCGTGTCATCGTCAAGCAACGCCAGTGAAGACGAGGACGAAGATGAGGCCTTCAACCTGTGGAACACGTCGAGGGAGAAGCTGTTCGAGGCCAGTTCGCACTTTGGTCTCTACGTGGACAAGGATGACGTGTGTGAGTATCAGGCTCATCAGATCACACGCTACGTCAAACGGTTATACCACCTCAACACCAACGACCGTGTCGGGCAGCCGCCATCCAACAAGAAAAAGAAGGAGAAGAAGAATTGGACAGCCGAGTCCACACATCGGTATGACTATGACGACACCATCGAGGACCAAGCAGATTTGTTGTTCTCCACGGGCGTTGACTACGACAAGCTCCCGTCATTTCTGAGGGAAGAGGTATCCAGGAAGTCCAGGCATCGTTGATCTCTTTCAATACACTCACGCCGCCGTCATGGCTCTCTTGGCGTCCAACACCTCCAACTTCACCTCCTGTAGCGCCCTCAGTTCGGACCTGCCAAAGAGCAGGGAAATCAGCCCATCGACGAGTCCCGTAATACCCGCAACCACTGCGGCAATGACCCAGAACACAGAGGACCAGCCTGCAACGTTGGATGTGAAGGTTGTCACAATGGCAATGGCAATCACCACAGCCAAGGATAGGAAGAAGTGCCAGGCCCTCCATTTCATCTGCCAGCGCGACACCTTGTTGTACTTCTCCAGGAGCTGCAGCATCTGGTCATGGTAATCCACTCTGTCGATGGTGGTGATGGATTCGCTTCTCCTGAGTGGGTCCTTCTTCGTCTCCAGCGTGCAACTGTACCCAAAGTGGTCCGAGTAGGATCCCACGCCTTCAATCTGCTCGGTGAACACCACCTGCGCGTCCACAGCCCTAAGCATCGTGCCATCGATCAACGCATAGTCCAATCGGCACGCCTCCGTCGGGTCTCTGTCCGCTCTCCATGTGTTGAGCAAGGAGTCGCACGTCGTGCCTCCCACGACGATCTGCTGGTCTGGCGGGAGTGTCTTGATGTACTCGAGGTCTTGGACTCCATAGAGCTGCTCCCAACTGTCCACGAGCCCCGTCTCCAAGGTGAGGAACTTGTGTGGCAAACTTCCCGGACGAGAATTGAGGTCTCCAACGATGACAACGGCGTAGCCCGCTTGTGTGAGCAGCTTGCTCAACTTGGCAAAGTCCCAGGCCTGACATGCTCTGTGGCACTCGTACGCGGCGTCTCCTTCCAGTGCGTACGGTGCGTGCATGTGACTGTTGAGCAGCGCCACCGGTGGAGAGTCAGCGGTCTGTGGCCTTAGCAGCGTCACGCTCACGCTCTTGCCGACGTACCAGTCTCCTCTCCAAAAGGCTGAGGGGCGCCCGTTGATCGGGAAGCGGTAGAGCCAAGTGGACTCAATGGGCAGCTTACTGAGCACTGCGAGCCCAGGCCCACTGATGATCCCGGAGTAGAACCATCGACGGTACGGGTAGCTCTGCTGCGTGGCCCTTTCGATGTAGTCCCAGTCGCCCTGGCACCACACTTCTTGGAGCGCCACAAGGTCGTGCGAAGGGTCGGCGGCGATGCGGTCGGCAATGGCACGCAGCCGCTGCTCTCTGCTGTGCGAGACGAACTTGAGTCCCCAGGTGTTGAGCGTGAGGAGCTTGACGGGGGCCATTGTCTGGTGTTTGTTGATGTTGTTTGTTGTTTGTTGTTTGTTGTTGTTGGTTTTCTTCTCTCGCGCACTCGCCACATCTACGCGCACCAGCCACATTGTGGCGCAGTATTACATCCATTCAGAACTCGTCAGTCACCGGCACTGGCGCAACGTACTGTCCAATCGGCACAAACTCGAGGTTTTCGAACGCCTCGCCAAAGCCCTGGGGGCCACCGTACTTGATGCCCTCGGGGGTCTTCCAGTCGTCGCAGCACGAGAACACCATCACAGAGCAGATCAGCCCGTACTTGTAGTCCTGTGTCCCAACAGCCAGCCCATCGGTGTCCACCAGCGTGATCAAGTCTGGCACAGAGCACAGCGGAGTCTCTTTCCCGTCCTCGGCAACGTCGTACACCACAATGTTCTCGTTCTTGAATGGGATTCTCACCTTCTTCTTTTTGTCTCCCTCAACGCTCTCCATCACCACCACACCATAGCCATACCCTCTGTAGATTCTCTTCTCAACACCAACAATCTTACCCTTGAAGATGCACTGAGCAGCGGAGGGCCCACCGACAGCGCTGATGATTCTGTTCGGCAAGTTGTCAATGTCGGACTCCTGCTTGGCTCTGAACACCTCTCTGCCGATTCTCCACGACATGGAGATTGGATCCTTGACAGTCTCTTCTCTCATCTGCTTGACATCCATGGAAGGCTCGATCGTGGCTCCCTGTACACCATGATGGTACATCACGTCACGGATCACATCCTCCAAGTGCATGTCGTTTCTCGAGCTAGTGATGATCATCGACAGCCCGTTACCGTCAGCGACCGTAACGTATGGGTAACCTTTCAAGTCATTCTTGACTGAGGGCAACGACTGCCACTGAGTAGGGTAGGCTCTTCCCATCAAGTCGAGATCCACTGCTGGGACTCCAAGAATACCAGCGGCCCACAACCCGGATAGACCGTTGCTCCCGCCAATCTCAAAGATGAAGATACCGTCGGTCTTGTGGCCCTCATACTTCTCCATGAGGTCGATGGCCTCGAGCAGCTCATCACCGTGCAGCCTCTCACCAGAGATCGTTGGAGATCCAAAGTAGCCAACGTTGAGGGCTTTACCCTTACCCTCGGTGATCTTGTCAAAATGATCCAACGTGATCACCTTGATCTCAGTACCGTCCTTGATCATCTGCTTCAGCTCAATAACACTGGAGTTCGGGTCACCACCGCCTCCACAGCCCAAAATGTAGGCTCCGAGACCGATGTAGTCGATATCCACGGCAGACAATATCCACTCGTTGTTGACCACTTTAGGAGTGTAGTTGAAGTGGTCAAATGGCTCCTGGCTCTTGCGGAAGTTAACCTTGGCGGACTTGAACACCTTCTCCTCCTGGTAATCACCCAAGTCATCAACCACTCTCGTGGAGGCCAGAGTGCGTTCGTAGTCAACATCTCCAACAACCTTGATCTGGAAGGAGTACACGTTGTCCACGTACGGCACAGCGTCCGAAACAATCCCAACCACAGTGACACTTTCACGCACAGCACCGTTGGAGACACACTCATCCACGGCTCTCTGTGTCAACTCGTCAATGGTCTCCTGCTTGACCTTGTCATCGTTGGCCAGCTTTCTCACCTCGGCCACTTCTGCAGAGATCTTTCCCAAGGCGGCACCAATGGCATTAGCCACTTGGAAGAACGGTGGTTTAACAACCTTCGAGGTGCCTTGTAGCTCATCTGGAGCAATGAACGAGCCACCACCGACAAAAATCACTGGAAGAGGGTCAGGAGAGGTCTTCATTCTGTCAATAACAAGCTCCAGCTTGTGCGCAATCACGGACTCGTACTGCTTGATGAAGTCTGTGGAGAACTTGTCCTTCACGTTCTTACCCTTCACATCTGGGTCCGAGGAGCAAAGGATTGCCGCACCTCTCATGGAGTTTGTAGTACCGGAGGAGAAGGTCTTGATCGGAGTCTCGAGCGCGTCCTTCGTGGACAACACGGTACCGTCGTTCTGCGAGATCAACACTGAGCACTGGAGGCCAATCTTCTTGGTAGCATGGACAAATGAGGAGATGATCTTACGTCCAAACTTCTTAATGGAGGCGTTGAGAATCGTGGCGTTCTCTCTTTCGACAAGGCCGATACCGGAGATCTGGTGCGAGAGCACGACGTCCACGCCTGGAAGCTCCTCCTTGATGATCTCTGCCACTCTGAGCTCCTGTGCCGGGTTGATGTTGGCAAAGATTCCCACGACGGCGACAGCGGTGATGCCCAATGCCTTGATCTTGGCACAGTGCTCCTTGACTTCGTCCTCCTTCAGCGGTTGGATCTCCTTGGAGTCCACCTGGAAGCCTCCGCTCAGACAGGCGAAGTAGC